>ML810644.1:234649-252749 GCA_009831015.1 Picea engelmannii
ATATATATATATATATATATATATATATATATATATATCAATGAGATATAGTGTTAGGATCATATTATCTCATCTCATAATGTGTTTTGAAGTTTATATATTGTAAATGAGGGTTCCCCCTCGAAGTGAACTACATTTTATTGTTTTATTATCATTTTTAAGGCATTGGGTCATAACAATATTTCCCCTCCGAGGAGAGAGGAGATATGGAGATTAAACCATATGAGAGCGAAATAGTGGGGGTCAATTTGGTAAATATATAACACATATATCGAAGACATGAACTTCATACCATACCCCCAAATCAATTGAGTAAAGTTCAAAATTTTATCTAGATTCTACAGCGGGTGCCACCTCCAAATTAAGTAAGGGTTTGGGAATCCACTGAGAACCTCTCAAGGAACATGTAAAAAAATACAAATATGAGAAGAAACATGGAAAAAAATCCACCCAGTAGCTTATCTAGGAGGTAGGTCACTTCATGGTCAAATCAAGCTAGATACAACTAATTTCAAAGCATTTTCCTCCCATCCCACCCCATCTTCCTCATGAATATCATCTGTTGGAATATTAGAAGATTAAATCGAAGAAGAAAGAAAATGATTCTCCAAAATCATATCATAGAAGTGAATCTAGACATCCTTTTCCTTCAGGAAATGAAATGTTCAGGAACAAAGGAAATCTCATCCCCGCCCAATGTTGGAAATAAGATTAATCAGTTCATATCGAATCCAGGGGTTACACAATTGGTTTAGCCATCCTTTGCAATATGGCCATGATCACCTTATAAGGATTCTTCACCACCAGATACACAATCTTTGTAGAATCATGAGTCATCAACTTAAACAAAAATGGGGTGGTCACAAATGCTTATTGTCCACATCTCCAAATGGACAAACATATCTTTCTACAAAGTCTGGAAGGCTTGGGCGACATCACTATAGGTCTTCGATGGATTCTTGGAGGGGATTTCAATATCATCCTCTCACTATAAGAAAAAAGGGGATGTGTTTTCATATTAGAGTGGCTCACTAAAGATTTCAAAGTTGTCATTGATACCTTAAGCATGATATATATGGAGAAAATTAATGGATACTTCACTTGGTCCAACAAATGCTTAGGATATTAGCACATTGTTGGATCATTAGACAATTTTTTTTTATCTTAGAACCCCTAATGTTGGATGGGTTCTTGATGGAATCAATTATCCTTTCTGTGGCATGATCCGATCATTGGCCCATCTAGATATAGATAAGAATTACAATATACCCGTGGCTCAAGCCTTTTCACTTTGAATTTTTTTTGTTAAACCATCCATACCACCAATAGTGGTGGGAAAATGCTTCCATATCCTATGGGTCACTGATGTTTAGGTTCCAACAAAAACCAAAAAAAATCAAGAAGCACCTAAAGCACTATAACAAGCATACTTTTGGAAATATCTTTCAATCCCATCATGACCTTGAGAAATAGATGAGGAATATGCAACAAGAAATCATTCTCTAGGGGTACACAACTCACCTTCAGGAAGTAGAGGCTTCAATCAAGCAACAAATGGAGGAAAAATATGCTCAGGAAGAGACCCTTTGGAATCATAAGTATCAGATTCAATGGCTCAAAGAGGGGTAAAAATACATTTTTTTTCATAGATAAATGATCTAGCACAAACACATTAACCACATCACGAATATTGAGGATTCCCAAGGCCGGGTTATTATGTCACATGTGGATATTAAACAATAATTGGCCAGTTTCAATCATGATATTCTCTTTGAACCAAGCAGGACAACTCTGAATCCATTGGAAATATCACTCGACACATCCCGTCTTTGATCAAAAGTGAAAACAATGTGGACCTCATGAGATGATTCATGCTAGGGGAAGTGGATATGGAAACAAAGGAGATTCATATGGCACACCGTGAATAAAAATCAATATCTCATTCAGGAACACTCCTTTTGGGAGGTGTGTGATGGCCACAATGCCTTATTCTAGACCGATTCATGGAAACATCTACCTCCCCGCATAAATTAGCAACAAAGTTTGGACCTCCAACCCCACATGACATAGGAAGCATTGCAGGTTGTATCAATTTTTTAGTGAAGGGGAAGACAAAACATAACCTAACAATAATGGAAAAACTCTTCAGAATATATTGGCATTCTGAACCACTTTGATCTATTGTGCTTCCATATGGAAGTGAATGTTCGTAATATTAGTCTCAAGCATGGACGAAACATTATTTGGTGGTGTCATTCTCCCACGGGTTCTCTCATGATCAAGGAGGCCCACATCTTGAAATATTATTTTTCTTTTCTCCCTAAGAAACCCATCTGACACAACATTTGGGAAACCAGCATGTGGCCCAAAATTTGTACCTTTCTTTGGAATTTAGCTCACAAAAGCATCCTCACCTAGGAAAATCTCAAGAAAAGAGGTTTCATTGGGCCATCTATTTGCCATGTTTGCATTAAATCAAAAGAGAGTTTGGAACACTTACTAAATCAATGCCTCGTTATTTCTTATCTCTGGTACCATGGTGCCCTTTCCATGCATACTTATGATAGGAACAAAGCGAATATCGCAGACACAATTGCTGGATGGTGAGCACAATATTTCAAAAATCCTATTCTAAACCAAATTTGGTAGCTTCTCCTAAGCATCATTCTATGGAATATTTGGAAGGAAAGGAACATATATACTTTTATTTCCACTTATCTTACATGGGGGGAAGTTTGGACTAAAATCAAGAAGAATATCGTGGAGACATTCCAAACCACTACCTCGATAGAAGAGGAATTGTCTCGAAACTCCAATGAGAAGTCCATATTATAGGAATGGGATTTCCGCATTTCCTCGACCTCTCTCCCCACTAACATATTCCATTCAATATCAGGAAATCCTATTTGTTGGACTTCTACCCCCGAATTCCTCAAGCTCAATTTTGATGGTGCCTTTAAGGGGAATCCCGGTCTAGATGGTTTCAGACTTATCTTTAGGAATGATAAAGGGTATGTTCTTCATATATTGGTAGGAATTATTGGATATGAATAAAACACTACAACAAAGGTATGATCTCTCATCAAGGGCCTATACATGGCTCAACGACACAATTTTACTCAATTTATTGTGGAAAGATATTTACAAGTGATCATAGAAACGTTATCCAAGATCCTAAATGGCTCCACCTTAGACACTATAGTCGACACACTTCCAATGAGTGGGGATGCAAGGTACAATGGTTTGAATGTCATGGAAATTATCTGGGGTTTTCTCCAAGATATTTCCGTGGTATGCCATCTCCTTATAATGATCCACAATTCTTTCATCCTGGGACATCTAGCCATGAATTTGGGGAATTGTCTTTCGACTCTCCACACTCCTCATCTAGTGAGATCATACAACGTATTCATTATTCCTTGGTCATCCTATAGAAATTGATATTTGATCTATGTAGTGAGGTATCTGACCTTAAATTTCATCTAGAGTTGATGGAACAACAAATATCCATGCTAGCAGAAATGAACGATAGTCCCAATGCTTTGTCAACTCAATATGCAACACACATGCAACAGACTATTATCCTTCACTTGGGATGGCTCTATGACACTTCAAATTAAGGTCGGGTTCAATTCTCTAATTAAATGTTTGTGTATCAACAATAAAATTATCTTTTCAATTTTGATGTATTGGCCAACTTGTTGGTCTGGAATCTACTTTATATTTAAGTTTTTTGACCTTGTGAGGCACATTATACTAGACATTGTGTTGGTGTCAAGTTGGTTTCCATCAATGGAAACTATGGCCCCAATAAAAACTTCTATGTTCGAAATGAGTTTTTAGGAAAGGTAATATATATAATAATTACAAAAAAAAAGTGTTTTACATACAATATAAATCAATCAAGCTATACATTAAGTATTTGACTAAACCAAATTCCAACTTGATTGTGAGTCTATGATATTGGAAAACCTAATCCAAGTCATAACATTTTTAATAACTTTGGAATAATATTTTTATACTTCTTTACTTCTCTTATTTCTTCTATTCCAAACAAAATTCCATCATCCACAACCGCAATATGAGACAATGAGAGTTCTATCCCCATTTTTATTCCCTTAATAGTATCATTCCTTTTTTATAATGAAAACATCATATTTAAAGCTTTATAAAGTGATAAAAATAGAAAGGGGGGAATTGGACACAACTGGTTGAGTTGTCTTGTTGCATAGAAGAGCATAGATGTTGAGCCATTTATCAATACTAAAAATTATGTTGAGGATAGACACCCCATTATCCGATTAACTAGGATTATCATCCCTATTCAATTCGACATCATCCTAAGATATCACCAACTATCCTTATAATAATCCTTGTCCAAATCTAATTTTATCACTCTATCTAGATATTTTTTCACCTTTATTTGATGGACACATTCCTATGTTGTTTATGTAGCGTCAAGAATTTTCCTATTGTGAAGAAACCCAAAATGGTCTTTCAAAGTGAACCCTGGAAATATAAGTTTTGTAATGTACCTAGGGAGGATAATATGAGGTATCTGGGGAGGTACCCAAGGTTATAATGAATGTAATGTGGACATAATAATGTAATAGGGCCACATGTTAGTTCATAGATAACAAATAAGACCACTAGATACCTACGAGGAAGCAATATAATAATAAGGGGTAGTTGATATAGTCCCCTAGGAATAGTCATGCGGAATTTTAAATACATTAGGAACATTGTATAAAATATGTTGGATGTGTTTTTTTGTAGAAATCATGTTTTTTGTAGTGATTCCTTCCATAAGGAATATTTTATGGTGTTACCCTACCTTAAGGGTTATTCTCTATATTCTTGTGTTGTTTATGGTGTGAATGTTTTGGTATTTTTTGAAAACAAGGGTTCAATTCTCAAGCTTAGGGATTGGTATTTCATATTCAAATATTTTATATATCAAGGTTTGATACAAGTAGTATCATATGTATTTATTGGGATTGAAGTGGAATTTTCTTTTTTCATTTTGCATATTTTTGAAGGGAAAAATATGATGACAACATTCATATTCATTTTTGGAACTTTTTATGTAGAATTTGAAGAAACCAATTGTATATATGAGTTCCTCTCAAAAAATGCTAGTTTAAAAAACAAATAATACAAATTGGAGTATAAGAAGTGGAGATATTGTTGATTAAATTATTTTTTTAGGGGCTTTTTTTATGACAAGTGCCTGGGTTGGATATCGAATATCGTTTGACAGAGTTCCTAGATTTTAGTCAAACCATTTCTAGTAGATATAGAGTGGTCATAAAATTTCATAACTATGGTCATAATATCTAATTTCATAACTATGATAATTTTATATTAGCATCCTCAAACCCTATCTACATGAAGGCATTCCATTCAAAATTAAGTTATTTCTATAAACTGTACTTAGATTTTTTGTTTTTCACAAGGAAGATGTATTTTATAGGACAATTTGATGGCCCTAATATTGAATAATACATATAATGGACAAATTATAAAAGCATAGTATTGTAGAGAATATATATACATTAATTTATAGGATGGTTCTCACATATGGTGGGATTCATACAGACTTAAAAGTCAAGAGATAGTATCACTTTCAACTCAAGAATATGAGAAAATATACTTAAATAGATTGTCTCATGCCAAGAATAATCACGATTTGATCCATAAAAGATTGTTTTCATGTAAAACTTTCTTATTATAGGTTCATGTATGTACTCAACAAAATGAGGTGATTTTTTCTATAAACCCTAGTAGAAAGAATAATTTCATCAATGCTATTTTTGGCTAAAATATTGGAATTTCATGCAAAATATATTCAAAGCACACAGGTTGAGGGAAAGAATGTTCAAATATTTAAAAATTTGAATATTATCAAGGATGTACATGTATTTCATTCAATTTTTCATACTATAGATATAGATAATGTCGATATTTTTTTTGGATATCCTTGGATGGACTTAGTTGGAACAATTGATACTAATGTGCAAAATAAGTTTTTGAATCTTTGGTACAAGGAAAAAAAATCATGTTGCAAGATATTTCTCTTACCAAGAAAGAAGGGGCCAAGGGGACAATTGAAGAAGTCCTTGAAGGAAAAATAATTCCAATACCTAATGACACATTAGATGAAGAGTCTTAGGTTGAATAACAAGAATATCCTACATAATAACTTCAAGAAAATTCCAAGGAAGGGCATAAAAATGAAGAACAAACTGAGGAACTAAATTGGTCAAAAGGACCACATGTTGAAGAGTCAAAAAATAAGAAATGATACATAAGGATATTGTATATTTCCACCCAAACCACTGGAAGAAACAACAATGATCAAGGAAAGGGAATGAGAATCAACAACCTTATTATAGACCAACAGGGAAGAGAGTGGGAAGCATGTATGGAGGTACATGGAGGACTAAAATAAATGCATGGAGATATAATAATAGCATAACAACAACAAAATAGAACCCAAGGAGCAATGTGAATCATGGTTAAGGAGGGATGACCACAGTTGGAGCCTATTTCCATATAGTATGGATGGATGCTCGTGCATGGTATCGGTTGGATACATTTCTTAGTGGGTCATATTATATGGTTGCTTCCCATGTATTAAGGATGAAACATGTGAAGGGGGATGGAATGTAATGTACCTAGGGATGATAATATGGGGTACATAGAGAAGCACCCAATGCAATAATGAATGTAATGTGGTTATAATCATGGAATAGGCCCACTTGGTAAGTGATGGATAATAAATAGACTCACCAGATAGTTAAGATGAAATAGACTCAAAGGTCCTTGAAGAAAATTGTTGAGCTATTTAATTCTTTCGTTTGTTATTTCCAGTAAGGTTATAACCGTGAAACACCCTTGATTCCTTATCTCCCATATATATATATATATATATATATTCTAACACTATTCACCATAGTTTCAATTTTACTCCTCTTCTTGACTACACATGTTTTTTTGAATAATTTTTCTTCTTACTCTAGAAGATTACTTTTTATTCCTAGAATATTTCGTTTAATGCTTGCTTCCTTTGTAAAGGTTCCTATTTTTTTTTATTTCATACAATAAATTAGTTTTTTCATCGATCTTAGTTATCTCTTTCTAGGATTCCTTCGCCTCTTTCTTTTCCCATTCTTCTATCTTTATTAAACTATGTTTTTAATCCTCCAATTTTCAGTAACTATGTTTCTAATCCTCCTTCTTCTAGATAGGTGTAGTGGAGTTTAAAGGGTTGTAAACATTGAAATTAGTTGAGTGTAAATATGTAACATACCTAACCACCTTTATACATTTTTTGAAGTAATGAGGTACTTCGAAAATATTCTTGGATGCTTTGATACCATATTGTAACATACCTATTTATACACTTTACAGGAAAACATAAACAAGTGATACAAATAACATTTCTTATTAAAATTCATGCAATATCGATGTACACATTCAACCATTTAACAACATGAACAAACCTTTATGACTATAATTGGATTGATAACAACTTACACATGGGGAAATTACAATAGTCTGCATATACAATCACTTTTTATAAACAATTACAACCCCCCTCCCCACCCCCAATATTTTTGTATCTTCTTGGAAACCCACAAGGTCCATTACATGCATTTAACATAGTTGGAAATAAATTTTCAAAACATGGGTTGAATTATGCCCTCTACATTAGAAATAAGGGTGTTGGAATTATTGTCATTGATGTCATATTACAACATTAAAATACACTCAAAATTTCCAAGATACACACACACACACACACATTAGAAATAAGGGTGTTGGAATTATTTTCATTGATGTCAAAGGATTAATGATGTCATTAATATCATATTACGGCATTAAAATACACACAACATTTCCAATAATGATATGTGTGTGTGTGTTTACAAGTATATTAAAAAGGGGTGTAGGTGAAAAAGTAAAAAGTGAAATGGTAGTTTCAATCCCATGGGTTTGAGATATTTTCCCATGGTATTGGGAGTTAATTATTTAATTAATGGACATGTCCCTTCATGGAGGGTTATGAAAAAGTATAAAAATAGAAATAATTGAGAGAAAGTGTATGTGAAAAATGTATTAGCGAAGATTGAATTGTGAAATGAGTTTTAGGTCGTGTTGGTTTTCATGATAACTTATTTTATATAATGTTTTGGACCCCAATATTTTACAAAGATATATGAGAGATCGTTATGGATATGTGGTAAAAATATCAGATTCTAGTCCGCTATAATTGTGTAGATATTCCCTTTGGAAGTTAGGGTTTATGATTCATACTCCTGAAATAAGTTTCAAACGGGTCAACTTGGCACATTTACTATAACTTATATTCTCATATGTTTTTGAGCCTGATAGTTTTTAGAGATAAAGGATATATTTGTTGAAAAGTTAGTTGTCATTGATGTCAACCCTATAATAAGTCCAAGAAATGGGTGCATTTGGAGAAGTCTCCAAAGTTCCCCCCTTATGGCGTAGATATAAGAATGACCCTCACAAAAAGATGCTTTGAATAAGCCTACAAGAAGACCTGGAAATATGGTTAAGTGGTTAAGAATCCCAAGAGGTGTGGTCATGAAGACCAGAGTTGTTTGAAGAAAACAAGGGTGAAGGACATTGTAAATGCACAAACAACCCTCATAGATGGATATTCCTAGTCATGCCATTTCCAACAGTAGGTGGTATTCCACGTGGTTCCTCAGGGTTGAGGAGATATGACCTATTGAATGTGGAATCCCCGTAGTATGGTTAAGAAGCCCTAAAAAGTTGTAACAAGAAGTGACAAGTCGGCCCAAAATTAATTAAAAGAAGAAAAGTCGTTGCAAACAAGAAGTTACAAGTCAACCCAAAATTAATAAAAAAGAAGAAAAGTTGTTGCAAACAAGAAGTTACAAGTCATACCCATTACAATAAATATTAAAATAAATATTAAGGATATTGTTGGTAAAGTCATCCTTAATGGAATAATCATTAAAATTAAATTGAATTTTATTTTGGTCAAGTCAACCCTAAAAAGAGGGTGCCAAATCTAGTATAATTAATTCACCTAGGAGTTCATTTGTTACATCAAGTCAAGTGATTTTTGTCTAAGGTAACCAAGGAGATCTACAGAGAATTTTAGAAGGAAGATGAAGTGAAGAAGGGAGAAATTCCAAGGGAAGATGAAGTCTTGTGATGAGTTGCTCTAAGGTAGTATGTTCTTTAAAGGTCGTCTTACCATTTTCTCTATAACCCTGTTTTCTAGAATGATTTAGATAGTGAAACTTGGAGGTTGTTGATAATGCATATGAAGGTACCTATGGTAAACATTTCAGCTTCTGGGTCATCATATTTTTGGAGAGACACTCTGTGAAAGATAGGGTGTTTGACTAATCTTGAAACTAGTCTCAAACATGTGTTATGGGAAAAACAATCATAACTTCTTCATAGAGCATCAAAAATCTGTGAGACAATAGAATTAGAAATAGGATAGTTCGTAGTATGTTTTGTGTGCATTACATAACCATATATCAAATATTCAGCGTGTGGCATGATCTACATGTCCGCTGTACAGAATAGGATAGAATTCAAAAAGGCCTTCCATTTTATCTATAACTCCTTTTCATGGACGATTCAAGGAGTCCAACTTGGATTAATATTAGAGATTATATTGAAGAATATCGGGTACAATTTTTATAATTTTATTCATTATAGGTACAAAGTTATTCTTGTTGAAAGTTAGGATTTGTTACTAATCAAAAAACTAGTCTCGTGAGACTAAGGTGATGTTTGATGAATATATTATTCTCTTATTGATGAATATGAAGAAGATATGAGGGTCTATGATGGTATGCACCAAGTTTCTCACATGTTGAAAGGTATGGTTATGTATGTGTTTTTGAGGTTTTTATCTTGGTGATTTGTCACATTCTTAAATCATGTATTGGCATATTTTTTGAGTAATTTCATTAAGTTTTTTTTGGCACAAAGATGAATATGTTTGAGGTACATATCTTGGATGGTTTGTCACATGCTTAAGGCATGATTTTGGCACATAGTTTGAGGAGCATATTTTATATCGGGCACATGGTTTGAGATGTACTTTGGTATATGTTTACATGTTTGCGACATATCTTGGTACATGGTTGATAGATGTTAAATGGTACATGTTTTAGTACATAGTTGATGGATGTTATGGTACATGTTTGAGGCATATATTGGCATATGGTTTATGCATATGGAACATGATTTTTACATGGATAATATTTGTAAAGACCCCAATCATTACGAATCCAAGAGAAGCAAAAAGTGCAATTTTGTTTTTGTTTTTAGGAAGGAAGGAAACAATGACATAGTAAACCACACCAACTGACAACGAACACCATAGATGCAAAACAGGAAAAAGAAAACAACGATTCTACACCCTAGAACATCAATCAACTGGGTGAAACATGCGTAAATAAAAAAGAAATAAACGAATACCCGCCCAACACACAACATAACGATGCCTAAAAACTAAGGAAAACATCCACAATCCCGACACAATGGCCTCGACGGCTAGTCACTAGAACCTCTATAACACGCAAACCAAACGCATGATGGTGTTACAACCCAAGCACCAATAAAAAACTTACAATGATCAACAAAACCCACAATGGGAAGCATAGACTCCAACCAATTTATCATTCGCCTCTATCCAATAGGGTGTGCCATGATCCCCTCATCAGGAATCATGTCATCCCCAGGTAATAGGCATGACAATAACCCTGATGCAACATAACCTATCTAGACCAAGGACATAGCGAGCGTAAGGCTATGATGACTTTAAGTTCTCGATTAAAAACATTGATTAAAACACATTTCTTTACACAATAGAACTACAGTAATGAAAGCGCAAGAAAAAAATCCATCAACCATTCAAAATAAACGTTTGCATACTGTAGCCCAAGGTGACAGCTCTGATTCATTGTCCCACGCACTCCATCCAGCTCCCTCTTGCCGACTGATGTGACTTCACCGGTACCTCCCAGCCAATGCTAGGGGTAATATTATTCCCCCTCATCCCCCCGATCTGCAAAGGGGACACACACATTATACCAGAGAACAAATAACACCCAAATCACCTCACAAGGTCGAGCTACCACTCGTTACCTGAGCTGGGTATCCCAAATCCCACAAGATAAGTCATTCAAGACAAAAATTCTGCAGCGTAATGTTACACATAAAATATCTGATCCATGGTCCTCCTCCTCCATCATTTTTATAGAGTTTCTAAGTGATTTCTTTCCCAAATTCCCATTTAATTTATTTTTCATTAATTTAATTCAGAAAAACCTCCCTCGTACACATGTCACACATCCCCCTAGTTGAACCAGAAATTAATTTCATTAATTATTTAATTACTCCTATTTCCCTCACCCACATAAAATTGTTCCTAAAATCGCTCCTTAGTGTCCCCATATTCCCTTACACATTTTAAATGACTTACGCCTTTACTAAATTCCTAGTCGAAGTCATAATTAGAAAGTTCTTAAAGGCAATATTCCTTACTAAGTTAGTCATTCATCTTTTTCCTTACATTTCCCTTTTTCTTTATGTTTCCCCTTTTTCCCTTAGTTTCCTATTTCTTTTAAGTTTCCATCTTTTCCCTTTTTATCTAAAACTCAAATTAGCAAGTGTAGAAAAACCACCTCTTTTTCTTTTTAATTAATAAAATTTAATTAGCATATGTAGAAAAACAATCATTTCTTTTTTAAAAAATTTAATCCCCCAAAGTAATTTGATTTTAATAAATTAATTGAATTTCTTACCCCCTTCTCATCACATGTTTAATTATGATTATTATTAATTTTGTTTTTACCACAAGTATCACTTAGAACTAGATTTTAATTTCCTAGGCTCGATGACATTTTTATTTGGGAAATTGTTTTTAAATCTTACCTATCACGTCATTCATTTTAAGGTCGACTAGGTTTATTCACTTACACATTGAAATCGCGACGTGCCCTTCAGGATGCACTATGTGCTCCAAGGTTTCCACTCACCTCTTTCCATTTTCCTTGTGCGACTTGCCCTTCAGGACACACTACGTGCTCCAAGGGTGCCACTCACCTCTTTCCATTTTTCTTGCGCGGCATGCCCTTTAACACACACTATGTGCTCCAAGGGTGTCGCTCGCCTCTTGATTGACTTGGTAGAAATAAAAAAACCCTGGAATCAATACTCCACCAGGTGATATTGTGGGAGACTAAGGACCTCTGAGGAATAAGGTCCCTTCCTTATTGCATGCCCCTTAGAATCATCGTGAGAGATTGTTGCAATCTTCCCTCAGGGCATCATGGGTCTTCTCGAACTAGGTAATCGTTAACCTTTAGTTTGAGCCATGACAAGAGTGTTAGTAGGCTGTGGCAGGGCTCTTGTCCAGACCTCTCCCTCAAGTCTCTGGTTGTTTTGTGTGACCCCTCTACTCCACATGTGAGTCTGGTCGGCAAGTTATCTTCAGCCTGCATCATCAACAAATCATGTTAGCAATAATAATCAACCATCATAACATCTAATCATATGTACATATGTCATATATACAATAATCAAACCCCAATAGTTCACTCCCTGGCTCGATCCAAAGTCCAAGGGGTTTCATTGATGCCTCTGCATCCTCGAGGTCCAAAGTCCTGCACACTTAGGAGAACCCAGTCAATAGCACATGTCTAGACGTAAATACACAAAATAACATATAATCATATCCATAATGCCTCATAATCATAATCAAATGGACAAGAGTATAATAATATGGATCACTTGCAAGAAAGTGTCCTCAAAGAATAAATTCGCTCAGTGTGCTTAAGAGCAGGATGTTACAATATGACACATATGTCTTAGCATATGGTTTGATGCACATATTGGTGATGGTCCTGGTGTATGATCTATGAGAGTGGATCTTGTAAATGTGTTGAATTTGCATAGAATAGATCTAGCTATAAAATACCACACACATTTGCAGAGAGAAATTGAGAAAGAAGAAGCAAGAGACAAAGAATGGAAGAATTCTCATTCACCGAATGAATAATGAATAATTTACACATGATATACTTTCTATAACTCAATGAATGCACACTGAAGGAGAATAAAATGCACCATAGTGGTGGTCTAAAGTGATTTGGATACACACCAACAGTTACAGAAGTGAACTGCCACCTAGTTTAGTCTCCCGGGCAGTTACATGGGTGAACTGCCACCTAGCTGAGTTAACTAGTCTACTAGTATTCAGTTAACTGACTGAAACCGAGTGAAATGAGGAGGAGATTAGGGATTCATGAGTAATGCACTAGTTTGGTGATTATCCCAAGGACAATGTGTGTTAGTTGGTGATGATCCCAATGTCGCATGGTGACAAAACCACTGTAGCATCTAGACTCCAATCACTAGTCAAATTGAAGTGAAAACTAAAGAGAATATTCTCCCTAAACTTTAGGAGACTGGATAAACACTAATAAACATAGGAAAAACGTTAATAAAAAAAAATCCTAGGTGTGTGTGAAGTAACTCCAACATCCCCCCTAAACATCACTATGGTGAAAAAAAAATGGGTCCTGGAAACGAGGCCATTTTAGGTTAAAAATCATGGGAAAAACCCCCCCTCAAGGTAGAAAGTATGTAAAAAGAAGAATTGACAGATTCTAGGAAACTGTGTCCTTCACTCCAAGACGACTTCACAAAGAATGGAACTTTTGTTCAATGAAGGTCTTGGTGAAGATGTATGTCGTCTGTTTTGCTTAAGGACAAATTTGTAGGTTGATCATCCCCTCGTGTACTAAGTCCCAGATGTAGTGCATGTGGATCTCGATGTTCTTCCTCCACTGCCCCTGAAATGGATCTTTGTAGAACTTCAGAGTGCTCTGGTTGTCACACCAGATGACGATCAACCGATGAAATTGAATGCCCAACTCAGTGAGAAAATGATGTATCCACATATCCTAAATGGTTATGTTCACTACCCCTCTATACTATGCCTCGACTGAAGATAGAGAAATATAAACCTGCTTCTTTCTCAACCAACAGATAGGCCCGGAACCAAGACTGAGTGAGTAACCAGATGTGGACTTGCAATCAGTGCTATCACCAACCCAATAAGAATCAATGAAACTGATGAGATCTAATTTAGAGTTTGTTGCATAATGAATCCCAAAGGTGATGGTTCCCTATACATATCTAGGGATACACTTTGAAACATTCCAATGTAGCTCATGGGACTCCTGCACGAACATGTAAACTGCGCCAAATGCATAGGAGAGGTCTAGTCTGGAGTGTGTGAGATACAACAATATCCCCACTAGCTGTATGTACAATGTGCTTTTAACTAGTGTAGTGTCTCTTCCATCCTCAAGTTTGACTCCTGATAGGAAAGGAGTTGGAGCAGACTTGTATTATGTCATGTGAAATCTCTCAAGGAGATCTCGTGCATACTTGGCCTGAGATAGTTTGATTCATGATGCATCCTGACTGATCTCAAGTCCAAGGAAGAAGTGTAGTGGACCCATGTCCGTCACCAAGAAATTTTCATGTAGATTCCTCTTGACTGCAGCAATCGCTGAAGTCAAGCAACTGATGATCAACAAATCAACAATGTAAAAAAATAAGAGAAGAAGTGAATCAATCATCCTTAGCATGTAGAAATTCGGGTCTAATTTACAATGTACAAAGTTCTGTGACAATAGGTAGGAGTCCATATTGGCACACCATACCCTCAGATCCTGCTTAAGGCCAAAAATATATTTCTTCAGTCGACATAATGAAGAGGAATATTGCATAAATCCCTAGGTTTGCTCCATATATATCTCATCAGAGAGATCAATGTGAATAAATGCATTCTTCAGGTCCATCTAATGGAATTCCCATCCCTTGGATTATGCAATGGAAAGTGCCAAACATATAGAATCAATATTCACTATTGGAGTGAAGGTCTCATCATAGTCAATGTTATGCACCTGCTGAAAGCCTTTGGAAACTATCCTGGCTTTATATCTACTAACTTTTCCATCTGTTGCCCTCTTGTTCCTATAGGCCGATATGCACCTGACAATTTTCCTTCCAGAAGGAAGGGGAACTACATCCTAAGGTTGGTTCTCGAGGAGGGATTTGTACTCCTCCTGCATGGAAGATTCCCAAAAGGGATTTCTAGCAGCCTCACCATAAGACTATCGATCTGAAGATTGAACCAAGAAAATATTCCTAGAGGGAAATGGTTCAGTGACAATGAGTGAAATAGGAGGCTCCTCGAAATTAGATAGAGTCCTCCAAGTATCGGCTAGATCAGCAACAAGATCCCCTGCATTCTAAAGAGTATTCTAGACCCACTTGGGCCTCTACTTTGGCTCTGCATCTACATCTGGATGCACTGAATCTACATCTAAATGTATTGAATATGTATCTATATCATCTGAATCCTCTAAATCAAAACTCTCATCTGAAGAAGAGTCGACATGTGCATTCTCATCATCTTGGACAAGTGGAAGAATGAAGGTGTCTGCATGCATCTTCTGCAGTACATGCGAGACACTTTCCTCGAATTGGAAACTTCGCTCAATGATGAACCAGTCTAAGGAAATATCAATAAGTATGTATCCCTTCACACCATTGTGGTATCCAACAAATATACACTCTTTTCTCTGTGGATCAATTTCCTTCCTCTTTTCAGAGGGAATATGGTCCCATGCACGTGAACCGAAAATATGAAAGTGTGTCACTTCCGGTTTGAGGCTGCTCCAAGGCTTGTAGGTGATCTTATCCTTGAAAAATATATGGGGATATCTATTTTGGATGTAGGTTGCACAGTTAAGTTCTTTGGCCCATAATCTCTATGGAAGTGACTTTACATGTAGCATGTAATATGCCATCTCTTTTAGAGATCTGTTTTTCCACTCAAGAACTATCTTTTGCTACAGATTATAGGGAACTGTGTGTTGCAACTAAATCCCTGCCTCATGACAAAGATTTTGTATGTCATGATTGACATACTCTCCCCCATTATCAGTTCGACGGAATTTTATTTTCTTTCCTAACAGTGTCTCAACCAGGGCTTTGAAATCTTTGAGGTGTTGAAAGACCTCTGATTTTTGCCTGAGAAAGTAAATCCATGTGAAATGCAAGAAATAATCAACAAAAATGAGAACATACATCTCTTTGTTGATTGATGGATGTGGAAAAGGTCCCATGAGGTCACTATGGATCAGATCTAAAGGAGAGGAATCTCTCAGAGTCTTTCCTTTGTCGAATTTCTCTTGAGGGTGTTTTCCAAGAACACATCCCTCACAGATTCCTTTGGAGAAATGGATGTATGGTAGTCCATCAATCAATATTTTCTTGCTAAGTTGTTGCATATATCTGAAATTCAAATTCTCAAACCTTTCATACCATATCCTACTGCTTTCATTAGCATGGGTAAGAAGTAAAGAAGAATCAGGTTCAATAAATTCAGAAAATGTATACAATCTGGATTGATGATTTACCTCACCAGTAGAAACCCTAGAGTTGGTTTGCATCTCATAGATTTCGAGTTGGTTTGCATCTCATAGATTTCCACTACATTAGGTGTGAACATGAATTTATTTCCAGTTCTGGAATTCTTTATCTGATACACAGAGAGAAGATTGACAGAAAGTTTGGGAACATGCAACACATTCTCGAAGCTTCCATTGATGAGTTCAATCCTTCCTTTGTTGGTGATCTCGACTGGAGAGTTTCCCCCCATCAGAATAGGAGTACCTTTACATGCATCCAATGAAGAATAGAATTCTTTTGTGGCATCCATGTGATGTGATGATCCTGAATCTACGATCCAAGCATCAAGAGAGGAGTTGATGGAAATCAAGGCATGGATAGAATTGCCTTTGTTGGGATTCTGATCTTCTGGCTTCTTCTTCTCGACAGCCTCAGGGATGCAATCTCCAAGGTTTTTTTTCTAAAGTATTTGATTCATTATATCTATTTGTTTCTACATGCATGCATATTCTAGAGGGAATCCTTTATGGTAGTATGTGCATCTCTCCCCTTTTCTTCCCTTTCCACCTTTGGATCCAAAGGCATTAGCGAAGGGTTTTGAGTAACCTTCCTTATTTAGATTTTCATGAGCTTTACTTTTGTATTTATATTTACATTTCTGATATGGTTGGCTCCAATATTGCACAGTAATTGCATGCGCCTTTGGGCCTTTGATTTTTCCCATGTTGATTAGCTTGGTTTTCTCTTGTGTCAGGGATTCGATAAATTCCTCAAGAGAAGGAATCTTCCAGGTGGGTCCAGAGGTGAATTTGACTGAATGGAATGTGGATATGAACACAAATAATTTAATACCAAGTGTGGAGAGAATGGTCAGAACCATTTTTTTCTCCTCTTTAGATTTATCAACCCTGTAAGCTTTGAGTTGCAGTAGTAAATCCTTGTATTTTGTAAAGAAATCTTAGAGATTGTCGAATATTTTTGGATCCAATGTGAGAAATTATATCTCAAGCATGTGTCCCCTCATCTCATCCTATTTTACAAATATCCATTCCATGGTGGTACAGACTTCATTGGGGTTTTTACATGAAGATATGTGAAAAAGGAGATCGGGAGAAATGAGACTGTAAATTGTTCTGAATGCTTCATCCATTCAATTTAGATACTTGGATTTTTCTATGGATGATATCGGTTCTGTCTCTGTATTCATGGTTGACCTGTAAAATACTCTGCTTAAAATTTGCATGAACATATTCTCCTTCCATGAAAAGAAGTTGTAAGGTGTAGGAATGAATTCGTTTGGGAATTTCATTTTTCCGTTGTCTTCAATCTTTGGTACCTGCAAAAATAATTTGGTGTAGCTTTTGCTTAGAAGTAAGTCAAATCCAATACCATGTAAATGTGTTGAAATTACACATAATATATCTAGCTAGAAAATACCACACACATTTACAGAGAGAAATTGAAAAAGAAGAAGCAAGAGAGAAAGAATGGAAGAATTCTCATTAATTGAATGAATAATGAATAATTTACACATGCTATACTTTGTATAACTCAACCAATGTGCATTGGAGGAGAAGAAAATTCA
>ML810645.1:35948-58335 GCA_009831015.1 Picea engelmannii
ATTATATATATAGATAATAAATGTCACTACTTATTTTCTTAAAAAAAATATAAATATAAATTGATAGTAAATGTTAATATTTATTTATCTTCTTAAAATAATATAAATGTAAATTGATAGTAAATAAAAATATAAATGTAAATTGATAGTAAATAAAAATATAAATGTAAAATAATATAATGTAAATTGATAGTAAATAAAAATATGTAAATTGATAGTAAATAAAAATATAAATGTAAATTGATAGTAAAATGTCAATACTTGTTGTTTTTATTTAAAAAAGGAAAAAATAAAAATTATAAATGTTTGTTTTTATTAAAAAAAAATAAAAATAAAAAAATATAAATGTAAATTGATAGTAAATGTTAATACTTGTTTTTTAATTGTAAAAGAGGAAAAACGAGACATTACTTATCTTTCAAACAACAAACACCTTTCAAACAACAAACACCGAGAAAAGAGAAATTGATTGACAAGAAAAGGATCCCGGTTATATTGAAAATTAAGAACAAGATACATCATAACAAAATGTACATCATGTTATTTATATATATATATATATATATATATATATATTTGTTTTAAAAAAATTAAAAATATAAATATAAATTAATAAATAAAATAAATAAAATTTAAAAAAAGAATGCCATATTAAAGAATACCACGTAGCATTTAAAATATTGAAAATGAATGTTTCAGTCTACGAGAAATTAAAGATAAGATGGATGTCAAGTTGCATGAAAAATATTTAAACAATATTTGAAATTAAGGATTTCAAACAACGAGAAATTAAAGACAAGATGGATGTTACGTTGCATTATAAATAATATTTGACACTGAGGATGAAATGACGCCATGTCACTCTAAAACTATTCTGTGAGAGATTGTTCCATGACGTGTTCCATGAAGAAGAATCAACAGTATTTAAACCTGTTAAGGAGTCATAAAAGTCTTAGGATAAGCATCCACTTCCTAAGACCATAATCCTTCAGGATCATGAATGGAATCTACTTTATAATCTTAGCCATGAGAGGAATGGATTGAATGAAATTTGGAATCTGCTTTTTCTATTGTTTGGTTTGGTTTTTTCTATGGTTTGGTTTGGTTTGTTTATATATATATATATATATATATATATATATTTATGGTTTTTGTTTTTTAAGATCTTTTCTCTATGTTTTTATTTTTTCTGGATGCTTTTTTAGATGGTTATTAATATCCATTTT
The DNA here is from genome assembly GCA_009831015.1 of Picea engelmannii. Classification (NCBI taxonomy): domain Eukaryota; kingdom Viridiplantae; phylum Streptophyta; class Pinopsida; order Pinales; family Pinaceae; genus Picea; species Picea engelmannii. The sequence continues at coordinate 37,175 of ML810645.1, forward strand.
TATCATAGGATTTAATACTTTATATGTTGAAAATTTAATGTTTTATATGATGATATATATATTGTTAGATAACCAACATTTTTAAATAGAATAATTATATATAGAGAGAGAGAAATATATTCTGTTAGCAAATGCATCCAGTGCACCAAATACTAATATTGTTTACTTTTTAAAATAATAACCACAAACAGAAAGTAAACATAGAATATTTAGTATTTTAATATTTTATTAGATAAAACATGTTTAAATATATATATTTCAATACATAGAAATATAAAGCATTAAATACTCTGCTAGCAAATACATACAGTGGACCAAATGCTAATGCATACAGTGGACCAAATGTTAATATTGTTTACTTGTTTACTTTTCAAAGTAAACACAACCTTAAACTAAACAATTTTCAAAGTGCACCAAACAGACAGTAAACTGTAAACTACCAAACAGAGAGTAAACTAACAAACAAACAGAGAGTAAACTAACCACTGAGTGCACATACTGCATATTCTTTACTTTTCAAAATAACAACCACTGTTTACTTTTCAAAGTAAACAACCACTGAGTGCACAGACTACATATTGTTTACTTTTCATAGTAAACAACCACTGTTTACTTTTCAGAGTAAACAACCACTGAGTGTGCACAGACTGCATATCGTTTACTTTTCAAAGTAACAACCACTGGAGTGGTTGGTAGCCAAAAGTCAAATATACCCAAAAGAGAAAAGATTCAGGTGAGAAAAGACTCAGGTAAAGAAAGAAATAAAAAAAACTAAAATACACTAATGAGTAATACATCAGAATAATACAACCATAAACGCAGTCATCTAAACTAGAAATAGCAGATAATATAGTGTTAGAGCAAACTAAAATACAGCAGGATGGTAAAACTAAAGCATACTCATCTAAACTCAGGAATAATGCATCTAAATTTAGAAATAATATAGAATAGAACAGATCTCACTGACTTGAAGAATGATACATCTAAAATAAAGAAAAATATAGAATATTTTTATCATAGTAAAGTATACTATGATGAAAAAAAAATAAAAAATACAGCTTTACTCTATTTTTTTTTTAAGGTTGTTCATGTATACTGTTATACAATAAAATCATTTCGGTTTGATGTATCAATAATATCAGTGTACAGAAGAAAAAAAATTCCAGCTAAAATACCAGCTGCCTCTTGCTGTACTGATTTGATTTTGTAAGAATTTGGGAACATATACTTACTGGGCCTTAAATGGTCGGGGCCAGAGTTGATGAGATTCATGAGCCCTGTGCGTCCATAGAACTTGGCCAGAAAGACGGTTGCATTTGCCTGGGATTCAGAGGTCCTGATCCACTGAAGGCATGGCCGCAGCTCACATGAATCGCTGCAACCCTTTCGCAGAACTCGACAGCCATTACAGCTCACCCTCATTGCACTCTCCCAACTTGAATTTCTGTCAAAAGAACACGCAACCAAAAGGCTATCCATATCACTTGTTATTCAGTTTTTTTTTTCTAAGCATTCCAAAATATAATCATTCAGGAGCTCATACCTCTCAATGGATTGTTCACAGAGAACCGCACTTATTTATCTGCAGAAATTATATATGAAAAATTGCATGAATATTTAAGACGCAGACAAGCAGCCCATTGATTTTTAAGATGGTGGTGGGATCCAATTTCTCAAGGTCGGTTCATGAAGTCTGTCCAGAAGATGGATGACGTGGCCTGTCGTACGATGGGACGTGGCGTCTTGAGATTTCAGAACTTAGGGTGTCCTACCACGTATCGAACATCACAGTCACCTGGATACCTATCATTATCCTATGAGCTTGCACTGGTGGATTCATGAGTCCTGCTTTCAGGGAGCCATCCATTCAGAAGCAAGTGGGTGGTAATGCTGAGAAAACAATCCAAAAACATCATTCTCATCCTCATATTTTTGGCGTTATCCCTTGTACCAGATAAACATGGAATTGTTTACTTGAGGGTCTGCCTGTCCATGTGGCACATTTATTTTCCCAATTGATACCCCCTTCCCCAATGTATGTAGCACACTTGAAATTCAATCCTCTTGGGGTCTACTACCTTAGTTGACATTCGTGGGCAACCACATAAAGATATTCATAGACATATGGGCCTGTCTTTGTAGCAGGTTCAACTGCACTTAGTTTGGCACAAAGCACAACTTCATGGTCAGGGAAGAGTGAAAACATGGACTCACTTCATGATTTGAGTGTTGGAGTGTTTAACACTCCAATCTAATTCAATATTAATACTCTATTAGGTATGTGACCATTATGCTTTAATTAATATGAGTAAAATAATAAATAAAGTGGTTAAATTATGCTAAATAGAAAGATGGCATTGCTTGTCATATATTGACTGCACTGAATTAGGGTAACAATTATTGTAAATGAAACAAATGAAACTTTGGCCTTGGGTAGACATAAATCATAGAATGGTTGTTAGTGGAGTATTTTTATATTCATTATTAATAAATATTAATAATCTATTAAGTATGTGATCATTATAATTTAATTAATATTATTAAAACAATAAATAAAGTGGTTAAATTATGTTAAGTACAAAGATGCCATTGCTTTTAGTGTGTTGAGTACTCCACATACTGTCACAATTACTTTAAATGAAACTTTAGGTAGAGATAAAATAGGGAATGTTTGTACAAAATAAAGTAGATAATACAATTCAATCTATTTCTTTAAAAAATTAATAAATTTGGATTTACACTATTTCTAAGTTAATTATTATATATATATATATTTTAATATTTTATTGATAATAATATACAAATCATTATTATGAATATATGTATTTTTTTTTTTATAAGTAAGAAATTTGATAAAGAATCTTCAAAAACCAGAGTCATAAAATTTGCATAATGTTGAGCTCTAATAACTGAACTGCCCTAGAGGGAAACCAGTTTAGCCAGTCGGTATTAGGACCAAAGTAGCTAGCAATCTTTCAGTAGTTGTAAGCATAGTTCAGACATAACAAAATAAGAATTAGAAGCAAAAAAGCTATCCGAGTGGTACAGAGGTCAGACATGACATCTGGACAGAGGTCATACACCTGGCTTGTGGCTTTGCCCTCCCGATGGAGAGATGACAAAGGTCGCTGGGTCCCAGGGCTCCTCTTCGACAATTGTCCCCCTCCATTTCATCGGCTCCTTCATGGTTGCATCCTCGTCACCGCTTTCTTTTTCGCCGCCAGGCCAAGTGCTTCCCATTTCCCTGGGTGCATGCATGCCCAATCCTGCTGCAACGTGCTCACCAAGTGATTCTTCTTCAAAGGGCGTGTACTCCTCGTCCATGGCCATGTGCATGGCTGGATCCGAGTCTCCATCTCCTATGGGAAGCCCCCCACCCCCTGAGTTGCCTGCCTAAATGTACTCTGCCTGAGTGTACTCTGTTGTCCCAACTGCAACTGGTGAGGAGTGGAAGGTCCCCTGGAAAGAGGAGAGGATCTGGAGGAGCGCAACAGTCTTTCCATCCAGTATCTCCAGTCAAAACTGGAGGTCGTCCAGTACTTGTCGAAGCTCGAAGACCAGATCATGGAGAATGGCGAGGCTATCCTGCAGTTGCGAATCTTGGATGGAGTCTGAAAAGGAATGTGGCCCCAATTGGGTTCCCAGGAAAAAGGGTGGTACTCCCAAGGATGGGTGAGTGTAGGAATTCTCTGGCAGACCTGGTGCACTAGCTGGTGAGTTCGGTGGGACTACGGGAGGCGACACTGAAGAAGAAGTCGAGTCTGAGATGGGTCCTAGGTGAAAACCCAGTGAACTATCAAAGAAATCCATCCCTTTGAGCGGGGAAGTTGGAGGGGAGGAGGGGGTGCTTGAGAATTGCTCTGGCTGAGACTGCGAGGAGTGTGAGGGGGATGAGCCAGGGGAAGAGCTCGGGGAAAGTGTAGGCACTAGAGAGAGGACCAGTGGAGGTCAAAGTGGTTGCCAGGGCGAGCCTCACCTTGGCTTACCTCTTTGCCTTGGCATTCTAACGGCACAGGGGAAGAAGGGAAGCACAGGGGAAGGGCCCAAGTAGACAAGGAGGAGATGGATATGAAGCCAGTTGTAGGGGTGCATAGCAAAGGAGGGAGGACGGAATAAGGCATGACTTCACAGTTGAAGAAGGAGGCGATGTTGCATGCGCGGAGTAATGGCAAGTTCATCGAGTTGAGCCATGGAGGGGACAACAGGAGCAGGCCAAACGCACCAGGAGTAATGGTGCCTAGATAAAAGCAAGTGGATTTAAATGCATGGAGGTGGCGATGGGGTGTGCCATGCTTCAATCACATGGCCCTCTCCATGCTGGCCATTTCGCGCCACCTCCGAGTGCCATGTGTCCCGCACTATCACCCCATCTGGGGGGAATATATGTATTTTTTTATATTGGATTTTAAAATCCACTTCTTAACTCAATTCATGTGAACATTAATATGTAAGAAATATGTAACACATTTGTCCCATGTGGATTGTAGAAGGGCCTCTTGGTAAAATGACTCTATTCATAATAAACACATATTCTCTATATGGTATCTATCTTATGTATTCATTGCTTAACATGGTATTAGAGTATTTTTTCAATTCTAGAACTTGTAAACAATATAGTTTATTAGAACAACATAAAAATAATCATTTACATTGAAATGTTGGTATATGAAGAGATTTAAAAAATCATACAAAATATTTACCTCGACTAAATAGTGGTGTGTTTCTTTTGGAGAAGAAGTAGAGGTGAGAGCAATGTTGCCTAACAAGGAGGAGTTTGAAATTTGTAGAAAAAATAGGACATGAAAGTTAGACTTCTAACAACACTTGGGTAAGAAAAGAAGCCCTTACTAATGCCACCATATCTTCTTGAAAATGGTGGTGATCATAACCTGACATATTTGCTAAGAAAAGGTGTCTTAGATGCAAATAATTTATGTGGTTATGCAATAAGGCCTAGAAGAAAGAGACTTTTCTTTCAAACACAATTTTACTTGTGCCCTAGTGCATGAGGAGAGCATGAATGAAACAAAAGAAAATACTATATACAACATAAATGAACCTCAACCCCAACAAATTTATGAGATTTTACTAGGACTATAATTCAAAAACAAATTTAAGAGATTTTCCTACAACTATAATTCAAAAACATAATTTTATAGATATATAGATTTTATCAACATGCCCATATTTATACGCATGACTTCAATGGAAGAAATTAGGACAAGTTGCAATGTTCATGAGAAAAAGAAACACAAACAAAGAAAATCATATCTTGTGACGAAGACATGTACATTTGATGCATGTGAAAAGAATTTAATGTATTCTTTAGTGTTTAAACATTCCTATGCAAAACCAATAATATTATGAGTCACATAAGTGAGAAGAGTTTATAGTTTTTCCATGTGTGAATAAACCTCAAACTCAAGACCATGATCCGAATTTATGAGCGGAACGAAATGAATAATAGATTGCATACAATAACATGGAGATATAGAGAACAACAACAGATATCCAGTGAACAATAACTTCTATTGAATAAATAAAATAGGCTTGTTATCGCGCAGTTTGTATTTTAGGTTACAAGGCTAAAGGATAAGGGATAACCTCCCTAAACAGAAAGAGCCCCCCATCGAGGTGACATTGGGTGGGGTGGTTGATGCAGGAGCATCCCTCACAACAAGCAAAACCAGCGTGGAAGCAGAAAGCCAGCTGGAAGACGTCCAGCTCAAGTTTTTGAATTTTTAAATTCTCTCTTGAAGTTGACGCGCCTAACTTAAATGAGATCATTTAATTTAAGCGCCTTGGTAAGAATGTAATCAGACCTCGAGAAATACGCTCTCGTATGAAGTAGACAGAGGCATTTATAGTAGTAGTTGCAGGTAGATAGAATTGATTTCTTAGATTAGACAGTTCTAGAAGGAAGAGGGAAAACCGAATATAGAAACCCTCATTTGTATCATTGTAACAGTAGCATTAGAGAGCAACAAGAGCAGGAAGAGTCTAGAGCATAGGAGAATAGCAGAAGAGTTGTAGAAGAACACCCATGTACAGATCTTGAATTAATAGAAGAAGTTGATTTAGATTCATGGTTGTTGTGTTATTCTCTGTGTATGTGTGTTGAATGATCTACTCATGAATATTACTTCCTGTTATGCATGTGTTATTATGTTGTGTGTATGATTTCGTGGGTTAAGATTGAAATCTGAGAGGAAGTGAAGTGAGTTACAATTGTTTCTCTCTTGAGCAAGGATTCTTGCAAGGAGTGCAGTTGGAGTCGTCCGCAAGGAGTGCATTGACAGAAGGCTCAGGGAGTTAAACTCTTGTTCTCAACCACTCAGAAGTGAAAGTGGGTTGTTGAAGTCGTGCAAGGAGTGCACAGGCTAAGGAGAGTCTCAGTCGCAACACTGAGTGAAGTATTGAAGGACAGCTGCTGCAGGAGTGTGCAGAGTCGAGCGACTTCAACACTTAGCTGTGATTGAAGATTTGTCGCAAGGAGTGCGTGCAAAGGTTCCTCTTAGAGACTGAAGTTGAAATCTAGAAAGAAGCGTCGCAGGTTGACAAAGCGGAGAAGAAATCTCGTGGAGAGATACTCATTTCCATTTCGTGAATCATAAAAGGAGGAACGAACGGTTGAAATTCTCGGAGGAGATTTCATGAAGTTTCGAGGACCGTTAGATCTTGCAGAGGTGCAAGGAGGTTACGGAAAGGAGATTTCGAAGAATCTGAAGCTCAGGAGAGGCAGGACCATCGGTTCAGAATCACGGGAGCCGTCGGATCTACACGTGGTATCGTGTCTTGGGGACTCGTGAGTTGAAGCCCCAAAGCTGTGAAGCCAGAGTGGCGAGGTCGCGAGACGCGATAAGATCAGAGTCGTTCGTTGTGGAGGACACGTGTAAGGAGATCCGCATATCGCAGACTCGGACGTTGGAGGATAGAAAGGGAAACCTTTGGTTTCGCGAGTGGCGAGGTGGAGAGACATTAGAAGCTGTCCATCTGAAGGGACAGGTGGCAGAGATCGGTGATCTCGCGAACTCGGGAGTTCGCAGGGTGAAAGTCCAAGAATTGGGCATTCAAAGTCGCAAGGCACGAGGACGCGAAGAGGCAAGAGGATCGTAGCCGTCCAAAGAGGAGGACAGGTGTCAGATCGAGAGATCTCGCGAACTCGGGAGTTCACAGGGTAAAGGCCCGAATATTGGGTATTCCAAGTCGCGAGGCACGAGGACGCGAGGTAGCGAAGTGGTGAGAAGATCATAGCCGTTCATTTGAGGAGGACAGGTGGCGAGAGATCGACGGATCTCGCGAAATCGGGAGCTCGCAGGTTGAGATTTCAATATTTAGGTACTCCAAGTCACGAGGTCGCAAGGTGGCGAGAGAAGGATAACCGTTGGATCCGGAGCACAGGAGGACTGTTGGATCTGCGCGAGGGATCGTGTCTCGGGACCTCGCAAGAAAAGATCCAAGAGTTTGGCCGCGGGGATCGTGAGGTCGCGAGGTAGTGATATCCCGACAGCTGGAGTCGTGTGGGCCATAGCGGAGCGCGAGTGGAATATAGGTGGCACAAGGGATTCGCAAGTCGCGAAGTGCCGAGGAGCCGAGACTCGTGTGGACGCTGATTTGCGAAGTGCCGAGGAGCCAAGATTTTGGTGGACGCGTGGCAGAGCATAAGGTGGGACCGCGCATTTCGGGGACTCGCGAGCTAGGAGGGTGAAAACTCGACGGTTCAACCGACGAGGTTGCGAGGTTGCGAGGTTGCGAGAGGCGCTAACATTTAGCCTAGCCCACGATTTCATGTGGTGAAGGCGTGCATAGAAAAAAGGAGCTATACCCGTATCGCCTACTCGGGTATCGCAAGGTTTGAAAGGAAGAGTTAGAGGGTTCAAGTCCCAAACTCGCGAGACAACGAGATTTAGCAGATATCCCGGTGGTAAAGGGGAGACCTCGGAACAGATTGTTGTGGGTGCAGATCTCCCGATAGGGAGATAGAAGAATCTTCGAATTCTTCGGGTCGAGAAGAAGAAGGTCCTGTGAGAGCAGACGTGCCCTGGGTGGCGAGGATCCGTCTTTGCGTCAGAGTGGTATCAGAGCATAGAAAAGTTTCTTTGTTTTCTGTAGCAGAGGACAAGGAGAATACACCATGCCACCAAGAAGAAGAGGTAGACAATCACCCAATCCAGAGGAGGAAAGGGAATTGTCCAGAGGAAGGGAAATGTCCAAAGACAGAGGTAGGCAAGTACAAAATCCAGACATGGAGAGAGAAATACGTAATCTTCGTGCCAGAATGGAGGACATGGAGACATCACAAAGGCAAAATGCGAATGCAAAAGATATCAGTGAATCTGAAGATGAAGGTGATGCTGGATGTGGAGAAGAAGAAATCCCAGCAGAAGATGCAACCAATGAGCGTTTAATTAAGACTATCGCTCGGATGAGTTCGAAAACAAAGATGGACATTCCAGCTTATGAAGGGAGTCTGGATGCAGAAGATTTGCTAGACTGGATTAGAGCTCTTGACACTTAATTCGATTATGAGGATATCGAAGATGACAAGAAGGTTAGACATGCCGTCACAAGATTAAAAGTACATGCAGCCTTGTGGTGGGATGAACTGCAAGCTGACAGGCATTTCCAAGGCAAGCAGAAGATTAAGAGTTGGGACAGGATGATTGCAAAGATGAAGGCAAAATTCATTCCCAAGGATTATCAAATTTCTCTGTTCAGGAGGATGCAAAACCTGAGACAGAAGCTGATGACAGTGAAGGAGTATACCGAGAAGTTTTACAGGTTGAATATCAGGGCAGGTCATCGCGAAAGCAATGACGAAAAGGTGGCCAGATATATGAATGGCCTGAGGTATGAAATTCAGGATGAATTAAATATGGCAACCATCCGAACGGTGGAGGATGCTTACCAATTGGCTCTGAAAGCTGAGGAGAAGCTGAGCCGTAAACAAAGCCAGAGAGGCCGAGTCAGAAGTCAGCCCAAAAGTAAATCGGTTGCCCAAGATAAATACCAGAAGCCCAAAGATGACTGGAAGAAACCTCAGGGAAAAGTTGAAAGAGGTGGAACCTCACAGAGAAGACCATATGCCGAGCAGCGAGGACAACATATTGAGCAAAGAGAAGGATATGCTGATAATGATAGGTTTCCTCGTACCAGAGGTAGAGGAAGAGGAAGAGGTGGAGTGATTACATGCTTCACGTGTGGAAAGAATGGGCACAGGTCGTTTGAGTGTCCAGAGAAAAAGAAAGAAACTGGAGAGACTCACATCGCCGAGGCACAAAGGCGAGATGCTGAGACAGAGTACGCTGAAGGCGGAAGATCGCTAGTGATGAGAAAATCTCTTTTGACCCCAGAGAAAGAGACGGAGAATCCAACGCAGAGGAACAATCTTTTTAGGACTGCCTGCAAGACCAAGGATAGAGTGTGCAAGGTCATTGTGGACAGTGGAAGCACTGATAATCTCGTTTCAACCGAGATGGTAGAAAATATGGAGCTGGAGACAACTGATCATCCAAGCCCATATAGAGTTTCATGGCTACAGAAGGGGCATCAGGTAAATGTCACTAAACAGTGCTTAGTTGACATCAAGATAGGAGGATATAATGATAAAATTTTATGTGATGTTATTCCTATGGATGCCTGTCATTTATTACTGGGTAGACCATGGAAATATGATAGAAATGTAATTCATGATGGGAGGATGAATACATATACCCTGAAGAAGAATGGGAGGACTCACATGTTGTGTCTGGTTGAAGATAAAGAGGTGAAGCCGGAAGTAAGCAACATAATACTTCTCATGAGTGGGAAGGAACTTCTTACAGAAGTTAAGAAGAAGGAGGATCCACAATTCTTTGTGGTCAGAAAACCGAAAATTGTTCTGACTAGCACAAGAGTGGATGATTTGCCAGAATAAGTTTAGGAACTTCTAGAAGAGTTCGTTGATATTGTGGTGGATGAATTACCTCGTTCATTACCACCGATAAGGAGCGTGAGTCATCGTATTGATCTCATACCAGGAGCTAGTTTTCCAAACAAAGCCGCGTACAGATTGACACCACAGGAGAATGAGGAGGTCAAGAAGCAGGTCCAGGATTTGTTGGACAAAGGTTTGGTTAGGGAAAGCTTGAGTCTGTGTGTTGTTCCAATAGTACTCAGTTCGAAGAAAGACAGAGGCTGGAGGATGTGCACTGATTCAAGGGCGATAAACAAGATAACTATCAGGTATAGATTCCCATTGCCAAGGATGGATGATCTGATGGATTGCTTAAGTGGAGCAAATTTCTTTTCAAAGATAGATTTGAAGAGTGGATATCATCAGATTCGTATGAGAGAGGGTGATGAATGGAAAACAACATTCAAGACAAACGAAGGTTTGTATGAATGGCTTGTCATGCCGTTTGGATTGAAAAATGCACCAAGTACCTTTATGAGATTGATGAATGAAGTCATGAAGAAGTTCATTGGGAAATTTGTCATCGTGTATCTGGATGACATATTGGTTTTCAGCAAGACAAAGGCTGAACATTTGAAGCATTTGTCTATTGTGATGAAGAGATTACAGCAGGAGAAGCTGCTGATAAACATGAAGAAGTCCTCATTCATGAAGACATAACTCATTTATTTGGGGTTTGTTATATCTGCAAATGAATTGAGGATGGACCCAGATAAGGTGGAGGTAATCCAGAATTGGCCATCACCGAGGAACGTATTTGAAGTGAGGAGTTTTCATGGTTTGGCTAGTTTCTACTGGAAATTCATCATAAATTTCAGTGGGATTAGTGCAGCAATGATGGACACAGTCAAGAAAAGACATAAATATTTTCACTGGACTGAAGAGGATGAGAAGGATGGATTGTTGTTCAAAGGCAATCAATTGTGTATTCCAAATTGCTCCATGAGGGAGAACTTGCTGAAGGAGAAGCACAGTGGTGGATTAGCAGGACATTTTGGCCATGATAAGACATTTGCAAAGCTGAGCGAGTCATACTTTTGGCCAGGGATGCAGTCGAAAGTCAAGAAGTTTGTGGACAGATGCAGGATTTGCCAGCATTCAAAAGGAAGGAAGCAGAATGCAAGATTTTATCAACCATTGCCCATACCTGAGAAGCCGTGGGATGAAATCAGCATGGATTTCGTATTGGGATTGCCAAGGACACAAAGAGGTGTTGATTCCATCTTTGTGGTAGTTGATAGGTTTTCTAAGATGGCACATTTTATTCCATGCCAAAAAACCAGCGATGCAACTCACATCGCAAATTTTTTTTTTAAAGAGATTGTAAGACTCCATGGATTGTCGAAAAGCATAGTTTCGGACAGGGACACACAATTCATAGGGCATTTCTGGAGAACATTGTGGAAGAAGCTGGGAACTAATTTGATGTTTAGTTTTGCTTATCATCCCCAGACGGATGGACAAACAGAGGTGGTCAACAGAAGTCTGGGAGATTTATTGAGAAGCTTGGTGACAGAGCACCATAGCAGTTGGGATAGCATACTACCACAAGCAGAGTTCGCTTACAATGACTCAATGAACAGGAGCACAGGAAAAAGTCCATTTCAGATTGTGTATGGAATACAGCCGAGAGGAGTTTCTGAACTGAGGGATTCAGAACAGACTGATACTAGCAGTGCTAGTGTAGGAGAATTCACTGAAGCGATGAAAGAACTTCACAGCTAGGTGAAGGAGCGACTGTTGAAGTCAAGTCAGGAGTACAAGCGTAGAGTAGATCAGCATCAAAGACAACTTCAGTTTGAGGTTGGTGATTTGTTTTTGGCACATCTGAGGAAGGAAAGGTTCCCGAGAGGAACATATAATAAGATAAAGATGAAGAAAATTGGGCCATGCAAGGTCTTGAAGAAGATGGGGTAGAATGCTTATGAAATTGAGTTACCAGAGGACATTGGAATATCTCCGATATTTAATGTTTAGGATTTATATCCATATAAAGCTGATGAAGCAGGAGAAGAAAGTGATGATCAACCAGAGATCTAGTGGCAGAAGCAGATACCAGTTGCAGAGAAGCCACAGATGGAGCAGATACTGAATAAAAGAGTGGGTAAGAAAACCAGGAGGAAAGAATATTTTGAATATTTGGTTAAGTGGAAGAGACACCCAGTTGAAGATGTCAGTTGGGAGACTGAAGTAGAAATTCTGAAGCATGGACATACCGTGCAGGAGCTCATGGACAGGAGCCCATGCAAATTTTCAAGCGAGGTAGTATGATGCAGGAGCATCCCTCACAACAAGCAAAACCAATGTGGAAGCAGAAAGTCAGCTGGAAGACGTCCAACGCAAGTTTTTGAATTTTTAAATTCTCTCTTGAAGTTGACGCACCTAACTTAAATGAGATCATTTAATTTAAGCACCTTGGTAAGAATGTAATCAGACCTCGAGCAATACGCTCTCATCTGCAGTAGAGAGATGCATTTATAGTAGTAGTTGCAGGTAGATAGAATTGATTTCTTAGATTAGACAGTTCTAGAAGGAAGAGGGAAAACCGAATATAGACACCCTCATTTGTATCATTGTAACAGTAGCATTAGAGAGCAACAGGAGCAGGAAGAGTCTAGAGCATAGGAGAATAGAAGAAGAGTTGTAGAAGAACACCCATGTACAGATCTTGAATTAATAGAAGAAGTTGATTCAGATTCATGGCTGTTGTGTTATTCTCTGTGTATGTGTGTTGAATGCTCTGCTCATGAATATTACTTCCTGTTATGCATGTGTTATTATGCTGTGTGTATGATTTCGTGGGTTAAGATCGAAATATGAGAGGAAGTGAAGTGAGTTACAATTGTTTCTCTCTTGAGCAAGGATTCCTGCAAGGAGTGCAGTTGGAGTCGTTCGCAAGGAGTGCGTTGACAGAAGGCTCAGGGAGTTAAACTCTTGTTCTCAACCACTCAGAAGTGAAAGTGGGTTGTTGAATCCATGCAAGGAGTGTGCAGGCTAAGGAGAGTCTCAGTCGCAACACTGAGCGAAGTATTGAAGGACTGCTGCTGCAGGAGTGCGTAGAGTCGAGTGACTTCAACACTTAGCTATGATTGAAGATTTTCCGCAAGGAGTGCGTGCAAAGGTTCCTCTTAGAGACTGAAGTTGAAATCTGGAAAGAAGCGTCGTAGGTTGACAAAGCGGCGAAGAAATCTCGTGGAGAGATACTCATTTCCATTTTGTGAATCATACAAGGAGGAACGAACGGTTGAAATTCTCGGAGGAGATTTCACGAAGTTCTGAGGACCGTCAGATCTTGCAGAGGTGCAAGGAGGTTACGACAAGGAGATTTCAAAGAATCTGAAGCTCAGGAGAGGCAGGACCATCAGTTCAGAATCACGGGAGCCGTCGGATCTACACGTGGTCTCGTTTCTTGGGGACTCGTGAGTTGAAGCCCCAAAGCTGTGAAGCTAGAGTAGTGAGGTCGTGAGACGCGATAAGATCAGAGTCGTTCGTTGTGGAGGACACATGTAAGGAGATCTGCATCTCACAAACTCGGACATTGGAGGATAGAAATGGAAACCTTTGGTTTCACGAGTGTCAAGGTGGCGAGACATTAGAAGCCATCCATATGAAGGGACAGGTGGCAGAGATCGGTGATCTCGTGAACTCGAGAGTTCGCAGGGTGAAAGTCCAAGAATTGGGCATTCAAAGTCGCGAGGCACGAGGACGCAAAGCGGCAAGAGGATCGTAGCCGTCCAAAGAGGAGGACAGGTGTCAGATCGAGAGATCTCGCGAACTCGGGAGTTCGCAGGGTAAAGGCCCGAATATTGGGTATTCCAAGTCGCGAGGCACGAGGACGCGAGGTAGCGAAGTGGCGAGAAGATCGTAGCTGTTCATCTGAGGAGGACAGGTGGCGAGAGATCGACGGATCTCGCGAACTCGGGAGCTCGTAGGTTGAGAGTTCAATATTTAGGTACTCCAAGTCACGAGGTCGCGAGGTGGCGAGAGAAGGATAACCGTTGGATCCAGAGCACAGGAGGACCGTTGGATTTGCGCGAGGGATCGTGTCTCGTGACCTCGCAAGAAAAGATCCGAGAGTTTGGTCGCGGGGATCGCGTGGTCGCAAGGTAGCGGTATCCGGACAGCTGGATCCATGTGGGCCATAGCGGAGCGCGAGTGGAATACAGGTGGCACAAGGGATTCGCAAGTCGCGATGTGCCGAGGAGCCGAGACTCGTGTGGACACTGATTTGCGAAGTGCCGAGGAGCCGAGATTTTGGTGGGCGCATGGCAGAGCATAAGGTGGGACCGCGCATTTCAGGGAATCGCGAGCTAGGAGGGTTAAAACTTGACGGTTCAACCGCCGAGGTTGCGAGGTTGCGAGGTTGCGAGTGGCGCTAACATTTAGCCTAGCCCACAATTTCATGTGGTGAAGGCGCGCATAGAAAAAAGGAGCTATACCCGTATCGCCTACTCGGGTATCGCAAGGTTTGAAAGGAAGAGTTAGAGGGTTCAAGTCCCGAACTCGGGAGACAACGAGATTTAGCATATCTCCCGGTGGTAAAGGGGAGACCTCGAAACAGATTGCAGTGGGTGCAGATCTCCCGATAGGGAGATAGAAGAATCTTCGAATTCTTCGGGCCAAGAAGAAGAAGGTCCTATGAGAGAAGACATGCCCTGGGTGGCGAGGAGCCGTCATTGCGTCAGTGGTTCCTGTTACGCCAGTTTGACCCTTACGTTGGGTGGGGTGGTTCCTGTTACGCTAGTTTGACCCTTATCCTTTAGCCTTGTAACCTAAAATACAAACTGCGCGATAACAAGGCTAAAACTATAAAATTACAGAACTGAAAACAACTTGCTCGAATGGTGGTAGCTATCTTTGAGAAGAGATATGGTTGCTACACGCATCCATCTGAACAAAATGATTACAATGAGGCTCCAGAGGTATTTTTAACATTACTCATGAATGTCAAAACCCTAGACGTCCAAAAACCTAACCCTAGGAGATGAAACACCAAAATTTATGTGGGCGTCGATGGGTAAGTTGGTACCTAAACTTCCCGGGGTCGTAACTTTTGCATACGACCTCCGTTTTAAGCGTGTGATATCTCGTTGGAAAGGACTTTTCGATAAATACACACTATGCTATAAAACCCTAACTTAGTTTACAGTTTGACTGTGGAAAGCCAAAAAACATTGTTTAGGTCCCCAAAACGGCCTTGGAAGTACGAAAAGATGTACTGACATCAAAACTTCCAAAATAAGCCATTTGGATTAGGTGGGAGGCCACCAATATCCACCTGGAAGCTGTGTAGCACTTCAGATAGCCCCAAAAGTGTAGAACCCACAATTATACAGAATTAAAGGAGAACGTGTTGAATTAAAATTGTCAAGATGAGCCAGTTGGAATAGGTGGGTGGACACTAATATCCACCTGGATCATTCCTCCCCCCTTAGGAAACAATGGTCTCCATTGCATTGAGTTCCCCCATTAGGTGAGGAAATTTCTATTGAATTTGTCCCTGGGTGAGCCACTTGCCTTGGTGTAGGAGTTTCCCTGCCTTGATAACCCAATAAATCTAGATCCTCTGTTGGCGAGTGCCCTTAACTTGTGTGTCCACTATTTGATCAGTGGATGCCTATTCCGTGCAGTCTGGGTTGAGATATGTTGGTGTCAACTGTTTTGTGATCTTTGGGGTGTCCAATGATGGTGGAAAATATGGTTGGAGGAGGTCCACATTGAACACTGGTTGTAGTCCAAGGAAGGGGGGAGTGTTGAGCTCAAAAGCATTGTCACCCACAACCTTGGTGATAGTGGAAGGCCCATAGCGAAGTGGACAGAGCTTCTGATGGGGTCCTGTAAGGCATTCTTTCTACAAATGTAACCAGACCTTGTCTCCCACTTGAAACTTGTGCGGTACCTGGTGTTGATCATGGTGCTGGTTGTACTTAGCATTGGATTTCTACAAAATCTCATGGACATGTTGGCAGATGTGTTGAATTCTCTCAATGAATCTGGTGGATTTTTCAGCCTCAGACTGAAAATGGGAAGATTTTGTCTGTGTGGTTGCAAGAGGTAGTGCAACATCAATTGGACCCAAAGGTTGGAATCCCAGCCCCACCTGAAATGGGCTATGGATGGTGGAGCTATGGAGAGACCTATTGTAGCTGTGTTGAACATAGGGAAAACTCTCATCCAATGTACGTGAATGCTTAGAGTTATATATGTGAAGGATGTGCACAATCATCTAATTGACGACCTATATTTGGCCATCAGTTTTAGGGTGGAAGGCAATGGATTTAGTGAGCTTGGTGTCCAACAGTGACCAGAGACTCGACTAAAATGTGCTAAGGAACCTATTTTCCTGATCAAAGATGATGGTCTATGGTATCCCAAAATGGAACCACACTCGTTTGAAGAAGATATTGGCAGTATCTATCGTTGTGATGCTTTTCTTACAGACTGTGAGAATGGACATCTTCGAAGACCGATCAACCACCACAAATACACAATAATTTCCTTTATTGGTGGATAGAAGGATAGACATGTAATCCATCGAGATGGATTCACAATGCCTCTCGGGAGTAGGAAGAGGGGTGTATAATCCTTGCTTCTTGATGGCTGGCTTGGAAATGGCACAGGTAGTGCAAGATATGATATACTTACGTACGTCCTGTTGAATTTTTGGCCAATAAAAATGTTTCTGTAGAACGACCACAGTTTTCTCCATGCCAAAATGTCTTGCCATCCGACTGTAGTGAGCCTCCCAAATCATCTTTGCACGCTCTCTTGCAAGAACACAGAGGTGGCCTAGATGGTACAAAAGTCCATCCTGAATGTGAAAATCAGTGACATTAATGCATGTACCCAAGAGCTTATAGGTGGTAGCAAAGTTAGGATATCGTTGATAAAGTTGGGGCCACTCAGATTCCTCATGCCCATAGGAATGGAGCACAATGGTGAGTGTAGCCACGGGAGGTCGAATGAGGCATTCAACGACACGATTTGTGCTCCTTGTATTATACTTGATGTTGAGATGGAACTGCTGCAACTATGTGGACCACTTTTGATGGCGATCGATTTTCAACTTCCCTTGTGTCTGTATGAACTGCAGATACTTGTGATCAGTTTGGATGATTTTCGCCTTTCCTATAATGTAATGTTTCCATTGACGACATACTTGTACAATGAAAAACATTTCCTTGTCATAGGTGGGGTATTTCTAGATGATATCTGAGAGTGTCTCACTATGGTATGCTATTGGATGACCGTGTTGAGTGGGAACTGCGCCTATAGCATAGTCATATGCATCAACCTCAATCTTGAACAGTTGTTGCATATTGGGTAAGGAGAGTAATGGAGCTGAGCACAATCAATGCTTTAGATCATCAAATGCTCGTTGTTGTGCCATCGCCCATGCGAACTTTTCCCTGCCACCAACCTTGGTCACTTGGCTAAGGGCCCATGCAATATGGGAGAATCCCAGCACGAAACGTTAGTAGAAGTTGGCAAGTCCCAAGAAGTGTTGAAGCTCAGTTAGTGTGGTCGGGGTTGGCCAATCACAGATGACTTGAATCTTAGTTGGATCCACATGTACCCCATGCTCATCAACAATGTAGCCCAAATATTGGACCTTGTTCATGCCAAAGGAGCATTTTTCCAAGTTGGTGTATAGCTTGTGTTGCCGCAGAGTGCTCAAAACCTACTGAATATGCTACATGTGCTCCTCCCAAGTTTTGTTGAAGATGAGGATGTCATCCAGATATACCACCACAAAAGAGTTGGTTAAGGGTCTCAATACATCATCCATCAACCTCATGAAAGTTGTTGGTGCATTTGTTAAGCCAAAGGGCATGACCAACCATTCGAAGAGACCTTATTTAGATTTGAATGTTGTCTTCCATACATCAGTCGGTTCGATGGGAACTTGGTGGTAGACATACTTTAGGTCAATCTTGTTGAAGAAATTTTCCCCCTTGAGTTGGTTAAGAAGGTCATCAATTCGGGGAATTGGGTATCGGTTCTTGACTATGATTTTGTTTAATGCTCTGTAATCAATGCAGAGCTGCCAGGTCCCGTATTTATTCTACACCAGTACAATCGAGCTTCTACAAGGGGAGGAGTTGGATATGATGTGCCCCTTTTGAAGCAACTCTTGGATCTGACACTTGATTTCATCATTTTCCATCAACCAACGACGATATACTAGTCCATTAGGTAGAGGTGCACCGAGGGTTAGATCAATTGGATGCTTCACCTGGAAGTGCGTCAATACCTCAGTGGGTGAGGAGAATATGTCTATGTTCTCTTCCACGATCTCGTCCACTTGCTTCTGCTGCAAAGAGAGGCTCCGTGTAGAGGTCACGGATGTGGCGACGACCTTCTGCTTATTGTGAGCACGAATCACAAAGAAGATGAACTTCCCAGTATTTTAAATGACCTTACTGCATTGCATAGGAGAGATTAAAGAAATAATGGTAGGCGGTGCTACCTATGGTATCCTCTACAATTGTCTAACCAAAGTAATAATAACACTGCGGGGTCTAGATTCATACACAACATGTTTCTTCCACAAATATGGTTGTCCTAAAATAACATCACAAATTTCAAGGGAAGCAATATCACACAATACCTTGTCTTTGAAGGGCTTGATGTCGTAGGGAAGGTGACACTGTTGGCTAACGTGGAGATCTCTTCCTCGCCAAAGCCAACCAATGGTGTAGGGTTGTGGGTGAGGTGTCATCGATAGGTCTAGATTCTTGACGACCTCTGTTGAGATCAGGTTCTTCTGGTTTCCGCTATCGACAATGAAATGAAGCGGAGCCCCCTTTAACCACATATGTGAGTGAAATAGGCGTTCCCCTTCCTCGGGTTCTTCTGGTTTGCTTGGCTGGACTTTGGTGGTAGCGATAGTGGCATTGGGTTTAGTATCGATAATCTGCTTCCCTCCTTCTAGATTTGATTTAGATTTTGAATCTGCCTCTGACTCAGAAGCTTTTATCTCGACCACTAGTGACTTCTTGGAGAGACATTATTCGGTGTTGTGCCAAGGGATTTTATGGTATTCACACAACTTTCCCATGTCCTTCTTCGACTTCTCATTACCCTTCTTGGGTTGTGGCTTGGACTGGTTATATTTATAGTGGCCATATTTTCTTTGTCCCTTGTGTTGTGGGTTGGGGGTGCCTTTCCCCTGCTTCAACTGTGAGGAGTTTGCAGATCCAAACTCTCGCCTCCTCTGCTTAAATTTATGCTCGATCTTGACAACATATCTATAAGCTGCACCTAATGATGTGATGTCTAGAAACTCCATTTTTGTTTGAATGTATATATGCATATAGCTACGGTATTTTAGTACCATATGTCGTTCAAAGTCTTTGATACCCAATTTGGTGTGTAGGGTATGGAAAATATTGGTGAAATGTGGTACTTTCTAGTCCCTTTCTTGACGTAGCATGGTCCATCTTGTGTATTGGTCCTCATAGCTTCCAATAGGGTAGTATTGTTCTCTAATGGAATCCTTGAAGGAATCCCATTTAGGGGAAACCACAAATATTGCAGATTCCTCTATGGACCTTTGCTAAGAGTAAGTATCCCACCAGTCCTTAACATGGGGTACGTCCTTGAGGAGTGAAAAAGTAATATTTTCCATGTCGAAAAAATTGTAGACCAAAAAATACCCTTTGAGAAGATTCAACCATTTATATACAACATCCACATCTATCAGTCCTTCATATAATGGAATATCTTACTTGTACCTTGAAGGGGGTTGCATGGACGCTTGATGAAGATTTGTCTCTTTTGGGCATCCACCGAAGGATCTGTGCAAAGTTATCCATCATTTCATTCCTTCGTCATGCAAGGGATTCCTCGAGCAACAGTTTAAAAGGATCTCTTTCTCCATCATATTTCTTCTCGTCCCCCATGATTTTTTGTCAGGATCGACACGGTCGATCTTGCAAAGGATCGACTTGTTCGAGTCTCGATTTCTTGTACCTAGATCTTGTCGGGGACATGCATGGAGAAAAATAAATGAAGAGCATACCGCTTCGATACCACTGATCCAAATTTATGAGTGGAACGAAATGAATAACATAATAAATACAATAACGCAAAGATACAAAGAACAACAACAGATATCCAGTGAGCAATAACTTTTATAGAATAAATAAAATAGGCTGAAACTATAAAATTGCAGAATTGAAAACAACTTTCTCGAATGGTGGTAGCTATCTCTAAGAAGAGATGTGGCTGCTATGCACATCCATATAATCATAATGATTACAATGAGGCTCCAGAGGCCTTTTTAACATTACTCATGAATGCCAAAACCCTATACATCCAAAAACCTAACCCTAGGAGATGAAACGCCAAAAGTTATGTGAGCCTGTAAATTCTAACCTTGTACAATATCTACTGCAAACTGATATTCAGAAAAGAACAAAAAAGATACAATGGAAAATACAAACATTACACAGAGATTTTTCACCTGGAAACCCAAACCGGGAAAACCAACATATATTATATTCATACATTGTGTTACATTGTTTACAATAAAATATACATATAGGAGCCAGCGGCATCCAAAACCCTAACCCAATGACCTGGATTAGTCCAAAACCCTAATTCCTTAACTGGAAATAGAAAACCATCGGCAAAAAACCATGTGCCTAAAAACCACCTAATATCATGTGGTCCCGAAAATATGTCGGCCCAGAAAAAAAAAAATCGGGGGCGTTGCCCCTGCACCCCCCCTCTAACCCCCCTTCACGCTCGGCGCAAGTGCTTAGACATTCCATCTCGTGCAAAGAATATAACACATACCTAACATTCTCCCACTTGTTGTTTTCTTTGCACACAGGGGATTACAGAGTTACATAGTCAACAATCCAGGGCAACAATGCCCATGGACCCTCTACACCAAGAGAACTTCTCAGTGCTCACAGATTTTGTTAATGAATCTGCAACATTCTTCAAAGTGTCTAACTTCATCAGTGATACTTTGTTTTCTTCAATCATGTCTCTCACAAAGTGATATTGAACATCAATGTGCTTTGTCTTTGAATGATAAGCAGGGTTCTTTTCCAAGAAAATTGCACTCTGACTGTCACATTCTATCCTTACAGCTTCTTGTACCAACCCAATACCTGAACACAATCTTTGTAACCATATTGCTTCCTTACTTGCATGAGTGGCTGCCATGTATTCAGATTCTGTAGTTGAAAGT
>ML810645.1:62016-79202 GCA_009831015.1 Picea engelmannii
AAACCCAAACCGGGAAAACCAACATATATTATATTCATACATTGTGTTACATTGTTTACAATACAATATACATATAGGAGCCAACGTCATCCAAAACCCTAACCCAATGACCTGGATTAGTCCAAAACCCTAATTCCTTAACCAGAAATAGAAAACCATCGTCCAAAAACCATGTGCTGAAAAACCACCTAATATCATGTGGTCTCGGAAAAAAAAAAATTCGGGGGCGCTGCCCCCGAACCCCTACACGGGGGGCTCCCCCCCCTGCACCCCCGAGGGGGGGCCTAGCGTCCCCCCCTCTAACCCCCCTACGCACCCGGTGTAGGTGCTCAGACACTCCGTCTCGTGCAAAGAATATAACACATACCCAACAGAGCCTCGATGAGTAAGTTGGTACCTCAACTTCCCGAGGTCGTAAATTCTTCATACGACCTCCATTTTAGGCGTGTGATATCTCATTGGAAAGATCTTTTTGGTCTACAGTTTGACTGTGGAAAGCCAAAAAAACATTGTTTAGGCCCCCAAAACGGCCCTGGAAGTACAGAAAGATGTACTGACATGAAAAGTTCCAAAATAAGCCAGTTGGATTAGGTGGGCGGCCACCAATCTCCACCTAGAAGCTATGTAGGGATTTAGATAGCCCTAGAAGTGTAGAACCCACAATTACAAAGAATTGCAGAAGAATGTGTTGAATTAAAATTGTCAAGATGAGCTAGTTGGAATATGTGGGTGGCCACCAATATCCACCTGGATCGGACCATGAGGATATTTTTGTTATAGTTAACAAAATATAATAAATATCAAGAAACCAAAACACACATTTCAAATTTAAGTTTCCTTTCACAACATATGAAAAATGATTGAAAAAACTGGACTAAGTTATAAATGATGTCAATATCATATATAATTTCTTAGTGCAAAGCCAAATGCCAAGGTCCATGCATATGGGGTTTCTATGCATGCGTGTAAAAACACAAATCTCAATTGATTATTAATGTTGATGCAAACAAAATGACAAGTGGTAAATAAACCTACACTATCTATATTATTCCTTATATACATACATTCTAGCAAATAAACCATTCAAAATATTGATTAAAATGATTTAAATAACTTAATGAAGGGGAAATAAAGTATCTCTTTATTAAACCAGTGCAAAAGGAAATAAACTAACTAAATATCACTTAGAAGAATCTTGCATAAGTGGTCTCTAATCCTTCTCTATTGGAGGGTCCTTTGAATCCTCCAATGGACTCTCTTAGACTACGAAAGATTATATGCAACACTTCCCCTTATGCAATGGCACTTTGGAGGGAAAAATAGGTAGCATGGAGGAAAGGAAAGATTTATGAGCTGAATCTTGATGATTCTTCTCTCTTTGGTAAAATATCAACAACATAACCTTAGCACAAAAATATCTGTCAAATAAATGGGGGAGGCTTGAATTTATAGGCCATTTCCAAGCTTGGAAGAAATCAATTCTAGTGTGAATTCCCAAGGCTTAGATATGGGTATCCATGTGATTAATATTAGAGTCAAAGGTGAGACAAGTGCCTTTTCAATGACGACTGGTAAGGTATTACACTCACCAATCAAGTCCTTGAGCTAACCAAAGGCATTAATGGGTTACACAATTTCTTGAATCGTGTTATTTCAAGGGTTGTGGGAGTATAAAAAAACATATGGCATGATTGTGCATATGTTTAAGGTTAATTCACATGATACTTATGAATTTCAACTTTCACAAGCTTAACTGGAGTTGGTGACCTAGAATTGGCCTATATATCATGCATTTGAATGTATTAAACAAGGTTAATGTTGGGTTTGGATGTTTCTAGTTAAAATTGCCTAGGTGTTATAGGTGAGTGAAATTGGGGTGATAACATATTCCTTATGATGTGTGAGGTTAGGAGTTCATTGTATAGCCAAAATACATCATATGTTTCGTTTCCATGCTCTGAAAAAATAGAGAGAGATAGAGAGGTGGGGTGGGGGGGAGGAATTCCAATGGAGAGATGGAGGCCACTTGTAGAACAAAAAGCGGTGAGGTGATATATATATATATATATATATATATATATTTCCTCCTAAGAGGTCACAAGTTCAAATCCAGAGGGGGGTTGGGTATGTATACCTTTGTAGACTTTACCAGTCAAATTGCTAGGCGGAGGGGGTCCCTTGTCCCACAAATAAGGGGGTCTCGTACATTGATTTGGTGTATGGCTTGGTCGTGACCTTAAAATTATATATATATATATATATGTGTGTGTGTGTGTGTGTGTGTGTGTGTGTGTGTGTGTACAAATAATAGTGAGGTGACACACACACACATGCAATCTCTTTACAAATGAGATGGGCATACCCATGCTTGTGAAACAACCAAAGCACGTATCGACCACCACATTCACTTGAATACTTACCATTATCCTTTGAGCTTGCATTGGTGGATTCATTAGTCCTACTTTTAGGGATCCATCCATTTAGAGGTAAGTGGGTGGTAATGGTGAGAAAACAATCCAAAAACATCATTCTCTTCCTAATATTTTGGCGTTATCCCTTGTACTAGATAAACATGGAATTGTTTACTTGAGCGTATACCTATCCATGTAGCAGATTTATTTTCCCTAGTGACTCAGACCTTGGAATTGATACCCCGTTCCTGAATTTATGTATCACACTTGAATCTCAATCCTCTCGGGTATACTAGCTTAGTTGACATTCGTGGGAAACCACATAAAGATATTCATACACATATGGGGTTGTCTTTGTAGCAGGTTCAATTGTACCTATTTTGGCATAAAGCATAGCTTCATGGTCAGGGAAGAGTGAAAACATGGACTCAGTTCATGATTTGAGTGTTGGAGTGTTTAACACCAATCCAATTCAATATTAATAGTCTATTAGGTATGTGATAATTATGGTTAAATTATATGATTAAAATAATAAATAAATTGTTTAAATTATGTTAAATAGAAACATGACACTGCTCTTGATTTATAGACTACTCTACATTAGGGTGTTACTTTAAATGAAACTTTGGCCTTGGGTTGACCTAAATTAGAAAATGTTTGTTAGTGGAGTATTTTTATATTCAATATTAATAATCTATGAAGTATGATTTTGATGTGCAAGTGACTTGCAAAAATGTTTTGTGGAAACTTGTGTGACTCACATGACATAGGGTAAGAAATCTGTGTGAATATTGATGGAGTTGTTGTTTGGGTAGGATGTTTTGAGATGGTTCTATTGTAAGGGGGATGAGATTAATGATCTCAATATATTGGTGGTTGGGGATCCACTAATGTAGAGGACCTTGATCCAATGTGAGATTTGGAAGTTCTTTGAGTTCCCTCTCATGTAAACATGTGATGCATTTCTAGACAAGATCATCCATATGTGGCATTTGGATGGTTATTTTGATGTTCATGTCTATAAATTGGTTCTAGACTTCAATGATATATACTTTCCCTTTGGTCTTTGAATCTGAGGAGAGGATACACACTTGAGGCCACAATTGCATAGGATGACTACAATATATGTGTTGATAGCTTGCCACTATTCATTAGGGATGGTGAAGGTGGAGGGGTAGATCCTAATGGACTAGATAGTTGTGTTGTAGGAAAGGGTAGTGGTTCATATGGTGTTGTGGATTGGAGGGTTGTTTGTGACCCATTGGATCTTTAGTGGCTAGAGGAGGTTGGTTGACTGGACAATGAGTATGTCTAGGTATGATTGGGACCAAATATCGTTGATGGTACTATGAATGTAGTGGACATAGTTCCATTAGGTAGGGAGAGGTGAGTTTTCCCTTGGTACTATGATTTGTGCACTAATGTTTTAGCATGTCATGTCGATCCACTTGCATTCTGTGATCATAGTAGGAGGGGTTAGAAAGACAAAGAAAGTGTGGTGGGGGGAGTTGATGCATCACATAGGGGAGGGGAGGTCAAATGTTTGTTTGACCAAGTGTTCTTTGATGCATGGGAGCAATAAATCATGGTGCTAGAGGAGAACCCCTATGTTGGCATGGATTTCAGAGGATATTCATACCTACATCTACCCCCTAGGGAGAATTGAAGACAGGTTGGTAAGTCCCTATATTGATTTGTGATATTTTAATATATACACATGTATATTTGTATTTTTCTACATATATTCATGATTTCAATACATATATGTTTATGGTTTTGGTGTTTTGAAAATGAAAGGATAATGAGTCCACCAACACCAATATTGATAGCCACAATAGTACTGCCACCACCACTGCTTACTATAGGTGTTAGGGGGGAGGGATACCAAGGGAAAGGTAGGGCTAGATTCAATAGGACATCATATGAGGTGAGAGGTGGATCCCACCATAGTGATAGAGTCTCTCCAACAAAATATAGAGACACTAATGGAGGGGACACTAGAGGCTGATTGGATGAGTATGGAGGATAGGTTTGTGGATGTTTGTGTTGAGGTATCAAGAAAGTGGATACTACTACTACTACGTTGGGTAGTATAAAAAAGGTAACTAGGCTTGAGGTGGTCCCAATGAGGCACCACTTCAAGAACACTTATGTTTTTTGGGTATTTTACCACCACTCAAGAGGTATGGTGGTGGATTTCAGCTTGGTGCCCTCATTTTGTATTAGTGGCATAGATGACATGTATATTTTTTTGGAGAAAAAATATTCAATATGTATAAACTTTATGATGGTTTATATTTGTGTGTGTGTGATGTTTATTAGTTTGTGCAGTTTGCTCGTGTGTTTTATTTAAATGTTGGGCATTGTTTGGTAACAACACAATGATGATGTGATGTGTATATACATGTGTTTTATTGCTTTCACATTTTAATGTAAATTGTGTTGATCTAGTACTTGATTTTCTAGACTATGTACATAGGTATATGGAATGTAATGATATCAAAATGGTGTTATAAAAGTATAACACACACACGCACAAAGGAGTAGTTATTTTATGCTATAAAATTTATTGAATTGCACAATAAGTAATTGGGAATCAAGGTGAACCTGAAGATGTTGATTGTGGAGGGAAATTGCATTAACAAGTAAACTGATCATTGTATCATATTCAACTTTATTGTTAGTCATGGGGCCAATGTAGACACCATTGGATTGAAGCAATGTCTATGCTGGTGATTAAATGACCCATGTGGCTAAGGCTATATTATGAGTCCAATAGCTTGCAACATCAGTGAAATCAATGTAACAAGGTGTACTGAAAACCATTTGGACAAGCGTGGAGAAAGAAAAATTCGAGGCACATATTTAAACATAAAAAAAAAAAAAGTTATTTATAAGAAATGTATAAAAGTGGGCAGGTTGTGTGTTGTTAATAATATAAATGTTTCAAGTACAACTAATTGAGGAGTTCCTTGAGAGGTTTTCCATTATGTTTATCAATTTTATATGCCTCATTCTTTAAAAAATGCTTGACGACATGGGGGTTTCTCTAGAGTGATTCAAATTTTCTAGGGCCTAGTTGAAGGCAGGGACAAGGCCCCCTTTACAAAAGGAATGGGGGTGAACTTGTTGATTGTATTGGGCCTTGGCATGATTTTTCAAGGAATCATTGTTTTCTAAGGCTACATGATGGTCCTCATTTTGCTCGTCCCAAGATGACTAACCATTTTTCCAAGTTAGTAGTCTGAGGTAGAAACTCAATAAGTAACTAAGGAGAGGAGATCTCACACTCAATGGATAAAAATTCCTTTATGCTATAGATTATATGAAAGGGAGTGATGCCCATGGAAGTTTTGAAAAATTCTCAATAGGTACAAAAAGCCAAGAATAACATGTAATTCTAGTTTGTCTTATTTTTTATTTACAATCCTTTTAAGCTTGGTCTTAAGTACTTTATTGATAACCTCTACCTGACTATTAGGTTGAGGATATTAAAGGGTGGAAAATGCATGGCTAAATCCCAACATTTAAGCCAACATTTGGAAGACTTCATTCTTGAAGTATTTATCATGGTCGTATTCCAATTGCTTACGTACGTCAAATTGAGTGATGGAATGTATAAAAAAGAATATAGTTACCATGGTAGAAGTGTTATGAAGGTCAACTTTGCTTCGTCCCATTTAGTGAAATAGATGATGATCATAATGATGTATTTATGACTATTGTTGATGCATGGTGCTATTCCATATAATCGATCCCCCATTGTATAAGGGACCAACAATGATAATGATATGTAGAGGAGTAGGTGCTTCTCAAGTTTTGAACACAAAAGAATGTCAATTCTCACATTGCTTAACTACATTCAAGCAATCATGAAAAAAGGAGGGCCACAAATAACTTTCTAAGAGGATTTTCTAAGCGATGAGAATAACTAATAGGTAGCCACAACAAGCGTCGATATGGAAATAGAACCTACTCCAACTCTACATGAGTTAGGAAGTGACATAGCTGAATGATGTTAAATATTCATCCATGAAGAAAATTTATGAGAAGAAGATAATGAGGATCTTAGTGACAAAGATGTTGATGGTCATCATGGAAGATGTTGGTAGAAATTTTGCATATGAAGGTATACCAAGATATCATCATACCATAGGTCGTATAACAATATAATGAATATATGCTCTTAAGGGAGAGTGCCATTGAGGGGTACTGGGTCAATAGTGTTTATGGGGAGGTTAGTGATGAATTTGACGATGGCCAAGGTATTCTTTCTTTTGGGGGTCATAAATTCAGGGTCGAACTCTTGAAGGGTGACGATCCAATGGCAGAACTTGCTTTTGATTAGACATTGTCCCATGATGTATTGCATGGTGTTGGAATTTGCCACAACCATGGTGTGGCAAAGAAGGATACAGTGACAAGTTTCTGGATTGAATGAACCATGGATAACACCAACTTCTCACCACGATTATAATTCAATGTTAGTATTGATAGGTTTTTGTTTATGTAATAAATGACATGTTCACAACTATTATCCCCTTGATGTATTAACACACTAGTAATAGTCAAAGTTGAAGAAAAACTATAAAGGATAAAACATTAAATGAAGTTAGGGGCATCAATGAGGGGGGGAATTATGAGAGTATGTTTGAATGTGTCAAAACATTGCTAGGCTTGGTCATCCCTAATGAAAGTAAGGTTTTGGCACAAAACACACAAAAAGAAATGGTTGGAAGTGGCATAGTTAGGAACAAAGCACCATAAAAATTTGGTTTTGCCTTGGAGGCTTTGAGGATGACAAAGTGTAGATGGTGGGTGTATATTGATAATGGATTGTACTTTTAAAGGTTCGAAAATAATCCCTTAATTTGAGATGATGAAATTGAGGAGGTGTCTAGTTGTAGCATATAATACACACTTAAGGGGGTTTAAACAAATATTATATATCCTACACTGAAGAAAAATGACACATGGGTCTTTTAAGTGCTATGTCTGTCATTTGGATCTAGCCATAAGATTGTTAAGGTAGGATAGAATGATGTGGACCATATCATGGAGCACATAGGACATGGTGCACAAAAAAGTGGTTCTAACATTCTTAAGTTTGAAGGGAAAGGTGCAATAAGTGGAGGCTAACCATGCTATGGTAAACGAAGTTTTGTATTTTCCTTGTTGATGAATTTGAATTTGATTATACTTGGAGAAACCATGTATGAAATATAAGAATTCATGGTCGACACACTCATCTATCACTTGGTCAATGAAAGGAGTAGGAAAATTGTCTTTGGTATGGGCCTGATTGAGATCTTAGAAATTAGTGTAGACCCTAATGATGAATCCTTATTTCTTGTTGATAGGGATATGATTAGACACCCATGAGGTGTATGCAATGGGATATATGAATCTAGTTAAGTGCAACTTGTCATTGTCGACCTTGATGGAGACGACCTTCGTGGCGATAATAGGTCATTGATTTTTTCGAATGGGTGACACATCTAATGATGTGTAAATATGGTGTTTGACAATATGAGGGTATAGGATGGAAATTTATACATAAGATGAGAAAAAAATGTCTCGAAAATATTGGAATGAATATTTATAGGCATCGACTTCCTCTGGGGTACAAGTAGTGCTAAGAAGGATATCTTCAGTGACACTAGGATTGATGAAAATATCAACATCGATGGTGTTTCAAATGTTATTTATATTCCCCTCCTCAAATGAATTTGGGGTGGGAATAGGGTATTAAACCAATTGACGTGTCTATGGGAATGAAATCTTTAGCTTTGACAGTGTATTGGTATGAGTTGGTGAGGGAGTTTCAAGGAAGGAAATAAAAGTGTTGATACAAAATGTTCCAAGGAACATCAAGGCTAGTCATTTCCTCTAGAATGCCTTTGTCTAACTAAAAGATGTGGGCACTAGAGGTAGGTTTATTAGATAGAACCATCCTACTAGATAAAGGGGTGGATGTATATGTCATTTAACTAGTATCAACACCACATGTGAAATAGGGTGGTCAATATAGGTGGATCCAACAAAAGTGGAAATGTCGCATATGGACAAAGATTATAGATATGGAACAAGGTATGGATCCCTAAGGAAAAACATGGATTGGCTTAGTGTTGGATCAATGCTAATTCCAGAAGGAAAGGAAATATTTTCTAAGGGAATGGACCCAATGGACAATGAAATGGTATAAATGGAAAATAATTCCATATGTAATATATGGCATGGGGGTAGGACATGTTCACTCAAAAGAATATGATGTTATGGCAATGGGGGTTGTTGTCAAAAAGTTGCAAGGGAGGACTAGAATGCAGGGAGTTTTGAGCAATGGTGGGGATAGCGATTGAACGTGTTGCACATGGACCAAGGATAATTAATACGTAACTAAACATTGTGTGTTTTTGTAGGGGCAGTTTCCTACATGGAAGGATTAGGAGTGCCTCTGACTGGTGTGGGTGGGGTCGACAAAAGTAAGGAAACAAAAGGAGGGTGGATAAGTTGGAAAATATCTGGGAGAGTAATATAATGGTGAGTGGGGTGACCACTAATTTCATAAAAGGTACAAGGAAAGGAAATCCCAGTGCAAATTCCTTGTGGATATAAGGGAATAGCTAAGTCAAGATTGGGCATAGAGGTACCCCTAACCTTTTGGTTGGCATGAATTTTTCCAATGTTTTTCTATGCATGAGTTTTAGTCTTCATGCTAGGTTTCTTGAGTAAAAATATGATATTATGGGTTCTTTCATTGGGGGTATTGACTGGGGTGAAGATTTAGTTAACAAGCAGTGTAGTGGAAGGGCCGACAAAGGGAGGAGATAGGTATCATACTAGAAAAACAAGGGTTAATCCAGGGAGGATAAAGGTGGCCTTGATGGGCGTTCCATCCACTCTAGGTGGGTGAAATAAAAAGGGAATCCATTGGATCAAATTCTCTTGATGGATGGTATTTGCATGATGGGACCCCCCAATGGATCGTGACACATCATTTGAAAATGATGAGGAGGAGGGATTGAAGGGTTTCGTCGAGAGACAAAGGGTGGTGTTAGAGTTGGGGTGTGGTGTTTTTGAAGAGATAAATGTTATCACATCAAAATATGAAATGGTGCACATGGGAGAAGATCCCACATGATTGGCCTAGGGGCCATGCCTTAATAAGATCCTAGTAAATAATAACATTTAAAAATGTTGGGGCCTTCTTAATGTAAGATTGGAGTTGCTAGGTGGCTCCCATAGAGGGAAGAATGTTATCAAGAATGGTAGGTGGATTGGATTCATAATATTTAAATTGGTTTAGGGTAATGATTTTCCCTTCATGGGAGAAAATCATGGTGAAAAATATAGAGGAAACCATCACCTTCATATCATACATATAACTTTTCCCAAGAAGGATGCTATACATATAACTTTTCCCTCCTAGTTGATGGAAACTAAATTTTGCAGGGGAAAAGGATTGCACACCACCATAGGTTTCAAGGGTTTGAGGTGTCCCTATGGAGGGTTACTATTCACGATAGGGGTTTTATCATTTGAAGTACCTTAGAGCCCTCATACTCGTTGAAATTATGAAATTCAAGATAATGATGGATGTGATGCCTTGTAATACAAAGATAACAAGGAAACTTAGTTTGAAGTTCATTGTTCTTACTCTATTTAGGTGGCTTGTTATTGTTGTTGTTCATAGTATTTTTGTTTCTCCCATCATTATTAGTCTGGTTGGGATGAGTGCCCCTTTGTCCCTGGTTTGAATTTAGTTTATGGCCTTCATTATTGTTATTTCCTTTCTTCTTCTTGCCCTCTTTGGCTAGTTAGAAAGTTTTGCTGAGAAAACACTGTTCTTGTTGGGGAGGAGAGGGTTGAGCCAAGAGAATTTCAAATGATGATAAGGGGGATTGTAGGGCGAATGATCCTTGTGGAGGATTACAATTTATTATTTTTTAATAAGATTTATAATGAACATGACTCCCATGGTTAATCATGATTGTGATATGCTCAAGATATGAATCCAAGATGTATACCTCACTTATCATATGGATACACATAACAAATCCTCTCTTATATGGATATTCACAAAAACATTTGATGCTAATATTGTGCCTTGAAGTTTTATATTGTTATTTTTAACACTTCCTCCAAAGAAAATAAGCATGAATAAATATTTATGAATTTTTAATTTTAATTTTAATGTACATATAATCCATTAAAAGATTACATTTAAAATCATTAAGTACATTTGTTATTACTTTCTATTGAAATTACATTTATTTATTTGATGATTTGTTAAGTTTTAACCTACAAACAATTGGAAAAATAAAATTTTATTTAGAATAATTTTATTAAGAAATGTGTACCTAATTACTTCCAATAGAAAATTTGCTCGAAATTATATTACTGTATAATCTCTTTTACATCTGAAAGGATAAACATAAACTACTACATCCCCAAAAGAACCCGAGAGTCACCAGAACTAGCACGCAGGCTGCAAAATGAGAAACAAAAACAGGGAGAAAAACTCCAACAAACACGAGAAAAGAAACTAAACCAGATGTCGCATGCCCCCAAAGGACCTCAAAGTGTTTACCCAACACTACACACACCCAAAGGACCTCAAATTTTTAAACATAACACTACACTCCCCCATTGAGGACCTCAAATATCTGGTCCAAAACCTCTTCAAGACAAGGAGGAAGAGGCCAAGAGGATCCAGAAAAAAAACCAAAGAGATGACACAATATCTTTGGTATATGCATGGTGGAGCTCGACCCCGAACCAGAGGCAACCATCACAAGGTATCCACTGTCATCAGCAAAACCTCGCCCACAGAGCCACCGTAGAGCCTGCAAGTTTGACCCTCCTCCACCAACGTCGTGTCGCAAGCCAGCTCACCCTTCACCCGCCATGCCACAAGCCAACTACCCTAGTAGTGGCCCTTTCCCATGCCCACACTCGCCTTGGTAGTGCCAACGACCTCGCCCATGCTCGCCCTGGAAGAGATCCTCTCCCTAGCTGCGCTCACCATTCTTCCAAGGATTCAGGGATGCGGCTAGAAAAACCTAGCCACAGAGCCCTCCCTCCTGTATGTTGTAGTGCTTAAAAAAACAAGGATCGTGTACCTAATTACTTTTATCCATTGAATTTGCAAAATTAGATAAAAATATATACAATTACAAAGTTCGATAAAAATACGCCCTTCTAACTTTTAAGTGCCCCACACGTAAGGAGAAGAACAACATACATTCTCATAATATAATCTCAACTTAAATCCTTCTCTCAAGCACATGAGGTTTGTGTAAAACCTGGTCACTTACAAAATTTTCTATCAATGAATTCAAAATTTCAAAGGAACATTTTATACTTTTCCCTATGTACTTCTTTGTCATTTCGGTCAGAGGGCCTTAGGTGGGATATTGTTACACCAAGGCTTGTTCAAAGGCCCTCATGGTCTGGTGCGGCCTAAGTGTGCTCACATTTAGACCATACTTTTTGTTGGGACATGTGTTTCATATACCTTGCACTGTTGTAGTGGATCAATGAATAAATGCATAACTATAACAGAGAATCATTGTTGAGCAATGACACAGAATAAATGCATATCAGTGGCAAGGAATAATTGTTGATTAGCAGTAAGGAATAAATGGATATCGATGACAAAGAATGATTTCCTGGTGGTTTCCATTATGTAGAAATGGAAAACCATAAATGGTTTATGTTTTTATTATTCCTATTTATTCAGTGCAAGGGTTGGAGGGAAATAGTGTGTGTAAGTTTTATCTTATTGTTATGCTACCAAAATTTCTCCAAAATTATGCTACCACTAAAAACTCTTTTTGAGAGCATAGAGACTCTATATTGTAACCATTTAGTTGTTGAATAGTACTTTTAGTGTGCTTTAGAGTGTGGATTTTTTCTCCTATAAGGGTTTTCCACAAGAAATCATGTTGTTAATGGTTTGTGGTTTATTTCATTTGTTTGCAATTGTTATGTTTTAATCTTTTTCTGCACATTCTTCTCTCATGTATTAGTGTAGGAAGCATATTCCACACCTATACTACCTTTGATCTTGTATAAGAGCCTAATCATCTTGGACCCAAGGTGTTAGGGACAAGGTTTTTTTATCTAATATTTGTTTGAGTGGGAGATTGTGTAGAAGGAAATCTTGTTGTAGGGAAATAGTGAACACATCTAGATTAGAAATGGAAAATTTTAATGGCACTAAATATGATCTATATAATCTCAAGATGGAGGATCTTCTCATAGAATCTATGGGTTGTAGTATCTGGAATCAAACCCACTGGTATGAAAGATGAAGAGTGGGTGGTGTTGGAGATAAAGGTGAGAATCCTTATAAGACTTTGTTTGGACAATTCAATATTACCGAATGTTTCTAAAGAAAAAAAAACAACAACTCTTTGGAAGAAGTTGGGGGATTTGTATCAAGCTAAATCCTTGGTTAATAAAAAAATTATGTGAAAAAAATTGTTTGCTTGAGAATGGGTGATGGTGATTATGTATTCGAGCACCTGAATGCATTTAATACTATTGTGATCTAGTTGATCTCAGTGGGAGTGAATATGGATAAGGAGGATCATTGTATGACTATTTTGTGTTCTTTACCAGATTCATGGGACAAACTAGTAATGGGCATTAGAAGCACTATAAAGACATTGGTGCTTGATGAGGACGTGGTTGCATTACTCTCAAAGGAGGTGAGGTAGAAATATTTTGAGTCCACCAATGAGGCCTTGGATATTCATGGGAGATCAAAGGAGAAAGGTGAGAAGAGAGAAAATGAACTATCCAAATCTTGTGGCAGACATAAGTCTCCTAGAAAGTCCAAGGAAAAATGTTGGAATTGTGGTAAGGTTGGGCATTTTAGAAGGGATTGTAAGGAAGAGCAGGAGAAGGATAAGAAGGAAAATAATGTTTCTAATGATGAATCTTAAAAATATTCTCAAGAGGATGGTGGGGATGCCTTTGTTGCAACTTTGGTCCAAGGAAAAATGTTGGAATTGTGGTAAGGTTGGGCATTTTAGAAGGGATTGTAAGGAAGAGTAGGAGAAGAATAAGAAGGAAAATAATGTTTCTAATGATGAATCTTAAAAATATTCTCAATAGGATGGTGGGGATGCCTTTGTTGCAACTTTGGCAACCCATGCAGGCCAGAGTGCATGGCTAATAGACTCTGGAGTTTCCTTCCATGTGACTTCCCATTGACACTGCTTTATGAGAAATATGATGGTGGGATGGTATACTTTGGTGATAACTCTCATTTCAACATAATTGGTTGTGGAGAGCCTTGATCATATTTCTTGATGACATAGTAAAGGAGATCAATAGAGTTTTGCACGTTTTGGGTCTGACACGAAACCTAATATCAATAAGAACACTTAATGATGCAGATGTGTAGGTTGTTTTCTCTGACAAAAGGTGTAAGAAACTATGGTACTTGCTAAGGGTGTTCATGTGGGCACTTTATTCCATATTGATGCATGCACTATTGAGCATAATAGTTCTTTTATTTTTGTAGCAGAGAGATCTATAGAATCTACACTTTCACAATCAAAACCTCCTAATCAAGCTCTTGCTTCAGAAAGCAAGTTACTTGTAGAGAAGACAATGCTATGGCACCAAAGATTGGACCATATAGGTGAGAAAGGCCTATGGACCTTGAAAAACAAAAATATTTTTGATGGATTGAATTATTATTCTCTTGAATTTTCATTTTTGCGATCACTGCATATATGGAAAACAAAACCCTATTCAATTTTATTCTAGTTCTCATAAACCTTTTGGGTTGCTAGACTTAATTCATTATGATGTATTTGGTCCATTTAAAGTTCCTTTGATTTATAAGGTTTTGTATTATGTATCATTCATTGATGATTATTCTATAAGGACACGGGTATATTTTCTTAGAACTAAATATGGGGCTTTTAGTAGGTTTAAGGAGCTTAAATCTCTCTTGGGAAATCAGAATGGTAGGAAGATTAAGGTGTTGAGGACCGATAATGGAAGTGATTTTTGTACTGCAGAGTTTAATATGGTTTGTAATGAGAATGGCATCGAAAGACATAAGATAAATCCATATACCCCTCAATAGAATGGAGTTGCAGAAAATATGAAAAGAACATTGATAGAGAGAACTAGTGGTATGTTTAATGGACTCGACTTAGAGAAAAAGTTATGGGTAGAAGCGATTTCTACTACATGTTACGTAATTAAGAAGTCTCCTACATCAACTCTTGTGGATAAAATACTTATGGAGGTTTGGACAGGAAATAATCCCTCACTTCAACATCTTTGTGTTTTTTGTTGAGGCATATGTTCATGCGCCTAAGGAGAAGAAATCTAGGTTGGTTAACAAGGCTATGAAATATATCTTCATTGTGTATGGAATTGGTGTGAAAGGGTACAAGATTTGGGAACCTGTGGCTAGAAAATTTTTGTATAGCAGAAATACTATTTTCAGAGAAGTTAAGTCTTCTCCCACATTGGTGCATCCAAAAGAGAATGAGAAGAAGTCAATGGTTCAACTACCACCGAAGATCAAGAAAGTTGAACTAGAAAATGAAAAAGAAGTTCATGATAGACTTGATGATGAGAAGGGTTCATAAAGTTTAGAAGAAGAGATTGGTTGCAAAAGGATATTTCTAGGTTGAGGGGATAGACTTTGGTGAGATCGTTTCCCCAATTGCTAAGTTAACATCTATTAGGTTCCTATTATCTATAGAAGTAGTGTTATATTTAGAGATAGAATAGATGGATGTGAAAACACCATTCCTACATGGTGACTTGAAAGAGGAGATCTATATGACACAACACGAGCACTATGTTCAAAAAGGTAAAGAGTCATTGGTTTGCAAGTTAAAAAATTCTTTAGATGGTCTTAAACAATCTCCCCAAATGTGGCACCAAAAGTTTGATTCTTTGTGTTGGGATTGGGATTTTTGAGATCCAAATCAGATCATTGTGTGTATTAAAAACAAGATGGTGGCCATTTCCTTGTTATCATTGTATATGTAAATGATATGTTATTATTTGGTAATAGTAAGGATATGATTTGTGATTTGAAGTCTAAGCTAGTACAATTTGATATGAAGAGCTTCGGGGCAGAAAAATATATCTTAGGTATGGAGATCATGGGAGATAGAGAAAATAAACGCTTTGCTTGAACCAGAGTAAGTATGTAAACTCTATGCTACAATGTTTTCACATGGTGGATTGTAAACCATTGATTGTTTTGATTTCTATGGGAACTAAGTTTTCAATTGATTAGTTCCCTACAACACCTATCAAGATGGAGGATATGATTTCTATTCCCTATGCTAGTGAAATTGATAGTTTGATGCATGCTATGGTTTATAACAAGACCAAACATTGTCCAAGCAATGACAACCTTGAGTCAATTTATGGCTAATCCTGGATGTGAACATTGAGCTACAATGAAGAGGGTTTTAGGTATTTGCAATGTACTTCTAAATATCCCATTTTCTATCATAATGATGTTTCAGAGGACCCACACTCAATGGATATACATGGTTATGTATATTATGATTGGGAAATGGATATATATAGAAAAGAGATATATGAGTGGACACATGTTTTGATTGTTTGGTGGAGCAGTAAGTTGGATGATCAAGCGACAATTTGTTGTCACTTTTTCCACTGCAAAGGCTAAATATATGACAATTACTCATGCTTGTAAGGAGGACATTTGGTTTATGAAACTATATTCGGAAGTAGAGCTATAGAGATATTATAGTTCAATGTGATAGTAAGTGATGGAAGGAGGGTGGTATCCATAAAGTGCCATAAATGGTGTCATTTTTGTTGCAGTATGAAAGGAAGTGTTATACCACCATTCTGCCAAGGGTAACCATTTGAACCATTGTGTTTATTTATCAAAGACAAAGAAATGAAGGTATCCTTCAAGACATTTATTCACTATCTCGGTTTGTCCATCAGATTGAGGATGATAGGATGAACTATGAGCCAATTGAGTACCCAAACAAGAAAATAATTCTGTCCAAAAATGTCCAGTGAAGATGGGATCTCTGTCACTTACAATAATCTTTGGGTTGGCATGTAGCTTTTGAATTGTCTCCATGAATGCGGTGGCAAATGTACTAGCTTTGAAGGGATGAGAGAGTGCACAAAAGTGTGCGTACTTGGTCAGTCTATCAACAATCACCATGATGACACTCTTTCCTTCAGACTTTGGTAACCCTGTGATGAAATCCATGGAAACCTCCTCCCAACGTTGAATTGGGATGGATAATGGTTGTAAAAGACCTGGGGTCTTAATTGTTTCCACCTTATTTTTTTGGAAAACCAAACATTCTGCCACAAACCTTTGAACATCAGTTTTAAGGCCATCCCAAAAAAAATACTTCTTGAATCTATGGTAGGTTTTCAAAAATCCTGAGTGCCCTCCTACTGGAGAGGAGTGCAATTACAATAGTACCTTTTCTTTGAGTTGGGAGTTCTTACATAAATATAAGCGATCTTTGTACCATAGTGAATCATTTTTCCATGTAAATGTATTTGATGCACTAGAATCCTGCTGCAACCTTTGAATGAGAGTCCACAATTTTTCGTCATTCTTCCATTCATCCCTTGCTTTTATTATCCAATCAGGTTGGATGATCGAGATAGCACAGAGAAAGGACTCAACATCTTCATCCTTTCTTGAGAGTGCATCTGCCACAACATTTTGCTTCCCCTTTTTATAGACGATTTCAAAATCATAACCCAATATCTTGGTTA
>ML810645.1:97133-112955 GCA_009831015.1 Picea engelmannii
TAATTTTGCATGAAATCTTGTTTGATGTGCAGATTTAAATGGTTAAGGTGTTTTCGAGTTTTTCAGCAAACTGAATTTATTTATGCATTTAAAAATGTAATTAAAAAAGCAAAAAAAAATACATTTCACCTAAATTTATATTATCAGATTCCTGTGAAAAAACCAAAATATAATCTGTAGTTCAGCTTCCACTTCTCACTATTCCAATGCATTTTTAGTCCTCTCGCTAACTATATTTAAGTTTCTTTACAAACATAAATCTGTAGTTCAGCGTCCACTTCCCACGATTCCAATGAGTCTCTTGACAATGCACTAATCTCAAAATCAATGGAAATATATTTCTTTTGTTTGGATTTTCAAATGTAACACAATAATAAAAAGCAAGAAATATGATAATAAAGACAAATCAATAATTCAAATAGATTTATAATAGTTAATTGGGTGTAGCTTGTATAGTTGTGAGGAATGATTGTTATCCTCTCCATGAGGGTTCAATTCTCATAATGACATGAATAAAGATCATAATGACTATGTTGTAATGGCTTCGAGCCTATATGTATTGGAGAGTTGCATTTGATTCAAAATTAAATAGAAAGACAATTGTTATTTGGGGGCTAGAACTACCACTAGGTTTAGTAAACCAACATCACTAAATATTTACATAAGTAAATTTCAGTTTTACATTTTCTTTTAATTGATTGTTGTCATATTTTAACAATCTCCACCTTGAGAACAATTTACCTGATACTTTGCCCAAACCCATTCATCACCTCTTTTGCAAGTCAAGAGAAGCCACACTCCAGTGTAGTTTCTCTAATAGTATTGGTTTCGTGAACATGTCTGCACAAATTGCTTCAGTATGGAGCACTCCACCTCCATCAGTAACATGTCTTACAAAATGATACATTGTCTCATTTTGATACGCTGGACGATTAGTCAAATGCACAATGTTTTGACCACCGCATAACACCATATCTTGTACTTGTCCAAACTTACCCAATAGATCTTTGTATTCTTGCAAGACGTAACCTAAGGTAGGTCTCTTCTTGTCCAAATTTTCTGAATCATAACCACAGACTAAATCACTGCAACCAATGTAAGTGATACTTGTGATTATGTACTTCTAAGATACTGAAGCACCCATTTCCATGCTCTTCACCTAGTTTTTCCATGTGTACACTGACAACACCGAATGCATGTGGAATACTAATCATTTCATCGCATACATCAAACTTCCTACTAGCATACGATACACGAGACATATAACCCTTTTCTTCTTCATTACTAGGACATAAACCTGGAGAAAGCTTACAATGGAAATCCAAAGGGATATTTACTAGTTTCACAATATTCATACCAAATTTCCTGAGTATATTCTCCACATACTTGTGTTGTGATAACCAAATCTTGCCATCTTCCCCGTCTCTGTGTATTTCCATGCACAAGAATTGTTTTAGCTGCTCCTAGATCCTTTATATCAAATGTCCTAACTAATTGAGCCAACCTGTTGGACTCAACCATGCTTGTGCTTGCTACAAGTATAACATATAATGACGAGATAATGATTATACCATAAACACAATAGTTATACTCACTTCTAGTAAAATTTGGCTCACCATGAAGGAATCAAACATCTTTTACCATTGCATGCTCGAGCTTTTGGCCATACAATGACTTCTTGAGTTTGCAAACAAATAATCTGTTGCGATCCTGATCTATATTTATGAGCGAAGCGAAATGAAAGAAGAGATATTACAATGAAACACACAGAAATATTGTCAGAAACAGAGAACTACAATAATATATGAATTCTATTAATGAAAGAACTGTAGAACATTATTCCATCAAACTTCAACTCTGTCAATTGTTTGAATGTGGCAAGCCCAAAAAATGTTGTTTAGGGCCTCAAAATAGCCCTAGAAGTACAAAAAGATGTACTGAGATGAAAACTGCCAAAATAGGCCATTTGGACTAGATGAGCGGCCACCAATATCGACCTGCATGTTGTGTAGGGCTTCAAAACAATCTCAGAAATGTAGAACCCACAATTACAAAGAAGTGTCCCCATTAGAGAGAAACGTGTTGAACTAAAAACTGTCAAGATGAGCTAGTTGGAATTTGGAACATGTGGGTGGCCACCAATATCCACCTGGATCAGTCGTCCCCCCTTAAGAAGAAATGGTCTCCATTTCGTTGAGTGCCCGAGGAAGAGGGGAAAAAAATTGTTGAATCATTGCTTTGAATTTATGAGCGGAACGAAATGAAAGCATAGTTATTACAATTAAACACACATAAATATTACCAGAAACAAAGAACTACAATAATACATGAATTCTATTAATGAAAGAATTGTAGAGAGACTGTAAAAATACAGAGTGAAAGACTTGCTAGAATGGTGGCAGCTTATCTCTGAGAAGAAATGTGACGACTACGCTCATTCGCAAGAATATGAGTACAATGAGGCTCTAAAGGATTTTTTACAATAAACATGAATGCCAAAACCATAGACATCCAAAAACCTAATCCTAGATTCCGAATGAGGTTTCATCTCCTTGTCTTTGATCTCGGCCACCAATGACTGTTTTGAGCGACATTCATTGGTGTTGTGCCATGGGATTTTGTGGAAGTCACACCACTTCCCAGTGTCATTCTTTGTCTTTCCCTTACACTTCTTTTCTTGTGTCTTGGGATGGTTCTTGGGAGGTTGTTGGTTAGGGTCATCTTTATCGTGCTTTGGTTGTTGCAGATTTGTAGATCCGAACTCCTGTTTGTTCTGGTGCCCAAATTTCTGCTCGATTTTGACAATGTATCGATAGGCAACTCTCAGTGATGAGATGTTTAGAAAATCCATTTCGGTTTGGATGTACCTATGAAGAGCCCCATGGTATTTCAGAACCAGATTTCACTCCGAGTCTTTGATACCCAGCTTGGTATGCAAGGTATGGAAAGTATTTGTGAACTCCGACACTATTTGACCCTTCTCTTTCTACAGTGTGGTCCATCTCATGTACTGGTTTTCATAGTTATCAACAGGGTAATATTTTTCCTTGACCACATCCACAAAAAAATCCCAAGTGGGCTCGACCCCATATATTCCATATTCCTCTGTGGAACTTTTCTCCAAGTAAGTTTTCCACCAATGTTTGACATGGGGGAGAGCCTTGAGGAGTGCGAAGGTGATCTTTTCCCTATCAGAAAAATTGTGAACAAAGAAATAAACTTCTAGTAGATTTAACCATTTTTCTAGGGCATCTACATCTATCTGACCTTCAAATACGGGAATATCAAAGTTAACTTGTACCTTGAAGGGAGAATTTCCTCCAAAGTGGTCGCTTGATGAAGATGTGCCTATTGTTATCGGAAGGCGTTGAAAGATGTGGGAAAAATTCTCCATCATTTCGTCCCTCTGTCGCACGAAATCTTGCTCAAGCAACAGGTTAATAGAATCTTCTTCTCCGCCATTTTTCTTTTCTTTTACCATGGAGGGTTTCTTAGGTGTGCGAGAGAGATTGTCCTCAAGAGAGGCAAGTTGGAGACCCAACTTGCTATACTCGGACCTCGTTGGGGACATGCACTGAAAAATGATCAAGAGCAGCCTTCTCTGATACCATTGATCCGAATTTATGGGTAGAACGAAATGAAAGCAAAGATATTACAATGAAATGAACATAAATATTTCCAGAAATAGAGAACTATAGTAATACATGAATTCTATTAATGGAATATCTGTAGAGAGACTGTAAAAATACAGAGTGAAAGATTCGCTAGAA
The DNA here is from genome assembly GCA_009831015.1 of Picea engelmannii. Lineage (NCBI taxonomy): Eukaryota > Viridiplantae > Streptophyta > Pinopsida > Pinales > Pinaceae > Picea > Picea engelmannii. The sequence goes on from ML810645.1 coordinate 100,904, forward strand.
TGGTGGTAGCTTATCTCTGAGAAGAGATGTGATGACTATGCTCATTCGCAAGAAGATGAGTACAATGAGGCTCTGAAGGCATTTTTACAATAAACATGAATGCCATAAACCTAGACATCCAAAAACCTAACCCTAAGAGATGAAGCGTCAAAAATCATGTGGGCTCGTTGGGGTAGGTTATTACATCAACTTTTCAAGGTCGTAACTTTTTCATACAATCTCCGTTTTAGGTGTGTGATAACCCGTTGGAAAGGTATTTTCGAGAACTACACATTATGTAATAAAATTTTGCCTCTGTCAATATTTTGACTATGAAAAGTATAAAAAATGTTGTTTAGGGCCTCAAAATGGCCCTGAAAGTACAGAAATATGTGCTGAGATGAAAATTTCCAAAATAGGCCAGTTGGACTAGATCGGAAGCCACCAATATCCACCATGATGTTTTGTAGGGATTCAAGACAGTCTCAAAAGTGCATAACTCATAATTACAAAGAAGTGTCCCCATTATAGAGAAATGTGTTGAACTAAAAATTGTTAAGATGATCCAGTTGGAATTTGGCACAGGTGGGTGGGCACCAATATCCACCTGGATTAATCCTGCCCCCTAGGAAGCAATGGTCTCCATTGCGTTGAGTGCCCAAGGAAGAGGGGAAAGTATTTGTTGAATCACTAATCCAGATTTATGAGCGGAACGAAATGAAAGAAGAGAATTAAAATGAAATATATATAAATATTGCCATAAACAGAGAACTATAGTAATACATGAATTCTATTAATGAAAGAACTATAGAGAGGTTGTAAAAATACAGAGTGAAAGACTCACTAGAATGGTGGCAGCTTATCTCTGAGAAGAGATGTGACGGCTACGCTCATTCACAAGAAGATGAGTACAATGAGGCTTTGAAGGAATTTTTACAATAAACATGAATTCCAAAAACCTAACCCTAGGAGATGAAGCACCAAAATTCATGTGGGCTCCATTGGGGTAAGTTAGTATATCAACTTCCCGGGGTTGTAACTTTTTCATACGATCTCCGTTTTAGGCGTGTGATAGCCTGTTGCAAAGGTATTTTCGAGAACTACACATTATGCCATCAAAATCAATATCCATCAACAGTTGGACTGTGGAAAGCCCAAAAAATGTTGTTTAGGGCCTCAAAACGACCCCGAAAGTACATAAAGATGTACTGAGATGAAAACTGCCAAAATAGGCTAGTTGGACTAAATGGGTGGACACCAATATCCACCGAGATTTTTTGTAGTTCTTCAAGACAACCTAAGAAGTGAATAAATCATAATTACAAATAAGTGTCCCCATTACAGAGAAACATGATGAACTAAAAACTGTCAAGATAATTCAGTTGGAATTTGAAACAGGTGGGTGGCCACCAACATCCATCTGGATCAGTCATCCCCCCTTAGGAAGCAATGGTCTCCATTGCGTTTAGTGCCCGGGGAAGAGGGGAAAGAGTTTGTTGAATCATTGCTCCGAATTTATGAGCGAAACGAAATGAAAACAAAGATATTACAATGAAACACACATAAAAATTGCTAGAAATAGAGAACTACAACAATACATGAATTCTATTAATCAAAGAACTATAGAGAGATTGTAAAAACATAGAGTGAAAGACTCGTTAGAATGGTGGTAGATTATCTCTGAGAGGAGATGTGACGGCTACGCTTATTCGCAAGAATATGAGTACAATGAGGCTCTGAAGGCCTTTTTACAATAAACATGAATCCCAAAACCCTAGCCATCCAAAAATCTAACCCTAGGAGATGAAGCGCCAAAACTCATGTGGGCCTCGTTGGGTTAAGTTAGTACATCAACTCCCTGGGGTCATAACTTTTTCATACGATCTTCGTTTTAGGTGTGTGATAGCCCATTGAAAAGGTATTTTCGAGAAATACACATTATTCCATCAAACTATGACTTTGTCAATAGTTTTATTCTGGAAATCCCCAAAAATGTTGTTTAGGGCCTCAAAACGGACTCGAAAGTACAAAAAGATGTATTGAGATGAAAAATTCCAAAATAGGCCAGTTGGACTAGATGGGCAGCCACCAATATCCACATGGATGTTGTGTAGGGCTTCAAAATAGCCTCAGAAGTGCAGAACCCATACTTACAAAGAAGTGTCTCCATTACAAAGAAACACGTTGAACTAAAAACTGTCAAGATGAGCCAGTTGGAATTTGGAACAGGTGGTTGGCCACCAATATCTACCTGGATTATTCCTCCCCCCTTAGTAAGCAGTGGTCTCCCTTGCATTGAGTGTTCAGGGAAGAGGGGAAAGCATTTGCTGAATTTGAATCTTGGTGAGTTGCGTGCCTTGCTGGAGAAGTTGCGTTGCTTGGTTTGTGGAAGGCTATCACGAACATGTTGCTAGTGGGGTTGAATCTGTTCCACCAACTTATTGTCTCTGGGATTGAAAAGGCATTGTGTAGGAACCACCGTAGGTGAAGAAACAATATATTATTTCTCTTCTACAATCTGCTTCTGTTGGATAAAAGGTGTTGAGGTTACAGTGGTTGCAGTGGCCTTCTGTGCATCCTTTGAACAGATTGTGAAGAGGTTGAATTTTGTAGTATGAGAGATTACATTGCGGCACTATTTTGGTGGAACAAAAGTCAAAACTACCTCTAGTATCTTGTAGAGTTGGCCCCCTAGAGTAATAATGACACTGCGGGGTCGAGACTCATAAACATCATGACGTTTCCACATATATGGTTGGCCCGAAACAACATTACATACATCAAGAGGGGCAACATCACATACTACCTCATCCTTGAAGGGATGGATTTCATAGGACATGAGACATTGTTGGCTGACACAAAGATCTCATCCTTGGAGAGGCCAATCGATGTTGTATAGCTGCAGGTGGGGTGTTGTTGACAACCCCAACTGTTTGACGACCTCAATTGAGATGAGGTTCTTCTGGATTCCGTTATCAACAATGAAATACAATGGGGTCCCCTTCACCCGCATCTGTGAATGGAAGAGGCGCTCCCCCTTTTCAGGATTTGTTGGTTCTTCTGGTTGAATTGTTGCGGTCGCGACAATAGTAGTGGGGTCTACGTCGATGATCTGTCTTTTTTCATTATTTTATGGATTAGATTTCAAATCGGGGTTCGACTCCTTGTCTTTGATTGATTCATATTTAAGAGTGGAATGAACTGATTAACAAACTAAATATCATAAACACAGAGATAGGAAGAATAACACAAATATCCAGTGAACAATATCTTCTATTAAATAAATAAATAGGATGAAACTATAAAACTGCAAAATTGAAACTTGCTCGAATGGTGATAGTTATCTCTGAGAAGAGATATGGCTCCTATGCACATCCGTCTGAGAAGAAAATTACAATGAGGTTCTAGAGGCCCTTTTCATATTACTCATGAATGCCAAAACTCTAGACATCCAAAAACCTAACCCTAGAAGGTGAAACGTCAAAAGTCATGTGGGCCCTATGGGTAAGTTGGTGTAATTTGGTACCTCGACTTCCTAGGGTCATAAATTTTTCATACAACCTCAGTTTTAGGCGCGTGATATCCCGTTGGAAAGGACTTTTAGAGAAATACACATTCCATTGTTAGAATCTGACTCCGTTTACAGTCTAACTGTGGCGAGTAAAAAAAACAATGTTTAGGGCCCCAAAACAACCCTGGAAGTACAACAAGATGTGCTCACATGAAAACATACAAAATAATCTAGTTGAATTAGGCGAGAGGCCACTCATATCCACGTGGATAATGTGTGAGGATTCAGACAACCCTAGAAGTGTATAACTCACAATTATAAATAAGTACAAGAAGACGTGCTGAATAAGAAAATGACACGAGAAGCCAGTTGGAATAGGTGGGTGGCCACCAATATCCATCTGGATCAATCCTCCCCCTTTAGGAATCAATGGTCTCCATTGCATTGAGTTCCCCCATCAGTCGAGGAAACTTCTGTTGGATTTGGCCCTAGGTGAGCCACTTGCCTTGGTGTAGGAGTTGCCCTGCCTTGACAACCCGATACAGCTGGATCCGTTGCTGGCGAGTTCCCTTGACATGTGTTTCCACTATATGGTTGGTGGATTCTTGTTCCATGCAGTCAGGGTTGAGATCTGTTGGGTTCAGTTGTTCAAAGATCTCAGAGGTGTCCAATAATGGTGGAAAATATGGTCGAAGGAGGTCCACATTGAATACTAGATGTAGACCAGGGAAGGGTGGAGTGTTGAGCTCAAAATCATTGTTACCCATAGCCTTGGTGATAGTGTAAGGCCCATAACAAAGTGGGAAAAGCTTCCGATGGGGCTCGGTGAGACGATCCTTCTGAAAATGTAACTAGACTTTGTCGCCAAACTGAAACTGGTGTGGTACCTTGTGTTGATCATGGCGCTGCTTGTTGTTGGTGCAATTATTTGCATAATATATTACCAAACATAAATTATCAATCAAGATTTATAATCAGTAGAGTTGATGCACTATATGTGCCCATAACATATAGGTTCCTATGTCTGATCAGTATAGCATAAAGAAGAAACAATTAACACCAATACTTTGTTTTACAACTTTTTAATCTATCTTCCTCACACAGCTTAAAAATCAGAAAACAAAACTCATAAACCGAATCCAACAAGCATGTGATCTAAAGGTTCTTGCTTAGGTAATGAATCTGTCCATTTACAGGATCATGAAATAAAAATATGGACTTTGAATATGTCCCTTGTAGCAACTAAACCAATCAACAATTAACACTCTGTTTCAAACTTAGAAGAGAAAATTGATAACATAACTTCTCAAACAAACAATGGATCAAAAGGTTATTTCTTAGGTAATAAGTCCGTTCATTCCAGGCTTATGAATTAGAGAGATGAACTAAAGATCGTGTTTCGTGTAGGAATCAAAATAGTAATTAACAATCAACTCCAGTCACTCTTAAACAAAATTCAAATCATAACTCAATTATATTCAATCAAACCTATGTAGTACAGAAAACAGTCAATATAATTGAGAGGCTTCATTATGGAACATGAAAATGAGAGATAAAGTCCTCTGGTTCCTGTACCTATTGAGAACACTACAATCACAAACTCAAAATAACATTTTCTTAACATTCCCATACATCAAACAATTAAATGTTACCCTACATAAATAGAAAGGAAACTAACTGTGCACACTGATTCAAAAGAAAACAATTCTGTGTTTAATATTTAAAATGCATTTAAAATTATTAACAAAACAGAATTGTTAAATATTCACACAATCACACAAAGAATATACATGGAGGTTTACCTTAGTTGGGATGGTGGGCCCTTGCCAAACCAAAAAGGAACCTCTTAAGAAAATAACAGACTAAAACATTTTACTCATACCCAGAAATTGCACAACAACTCATTTGTATTCCTTCAACTTGTAAAATCGAATCAGCAGTTCATCATCTTGTATATTATGGAAATATGAATCATTTTGTTCATTACATCCATACGTATCTCCTGTGTATCATATCTCCTATACAACATCAATTATAAAGAAGGTGAATCGTTACTATCAAGAGCTAAGGATAATTATTAAACAATTTTAAAATATTACAATTGGAAATACATATCAAATCTTTAGGGATGGAATTCATCCTCATGACACAAAGTGCATGAGTGATGAAGTCATTCATGATCTTGAAAACTACTTTCGATACTTCGATCCAACCAATTTCTTGGAATCTCCTTCAGCAAACGTGTTCAACAAGTGAATTTTGGAAATAGCAATTGGTACCAGAATACACACATTCGTTTGGTACCGAAATATCACAGTTGCACTGGTACCAGAATAGGTGCAGTTGTTTGGTACCAGAATAACACAGTCACACTGGTATTGGAATAGCACAGGATGGTACCAGAATAGCAAAGGCTGGTACCGAAATAGCACAGGGCAGTACCAATACAATATTATGTAGTTCTGTTGGTACCAGATCAATGTTATGCGGTTTTGTTAGTACCATATCAATGCTTATTAAGATCAAATGATTAGGATCATGCACAATCAACCATTTTAATCGAATTAACTCAAGAAAATTAAACAAAATATGCCTTAATCATATGTTAACTCTCTATGCACATTGTTATAACCCTAATTTGCACCAGACATGCTTACCTGGCCTCAGGCCATCTCAGATTCCTTCTTTTCCAAAACACTACTGGACAACTCTTCTTAAAAACCCCTTTTATAAAGCCCCACGTGCCCTACTTCATTACTGCACGCATGTACAGACTAGCTGACCCAAGACAACTCGCGTGTACCTACAAAATCATGGAAAAAGGAAAGTTTCTGATGGAACACACAACTTTGGGTAAGTTAACTAAACCTTTCGGCCATGCATGGCCGGTCACTTGACCAAATACCTAGCTTCTTCTAGCCTATAAAAGAAGGGTTAGGGGTCCCATTTGAAAGGAGGAAAATCATAGTAAAGAGACTATACCCAATTGAGCATTCCCCTTGTCCCAACCTTTAGCCATCCTTGTGCAAAGAGAAGTATAGAGCAAAGCAGTTGGAGGACAATTGAAGAGGAGCTCAGGACTAGGTTCGTGCAGCAGTGGCCGACTTCATCATTGTAAGTTGCTTTAGTGAAGTTAATAATAAAGAAGTAATTTTCCCATCCCACCATATGAGGTTTTCATTATTTATTGCATACATGTTGATTAAATCTGTAACCCATTAATCTATAGATTAAATGCATGTGGAGTTCTTTGTTTGTCTTTTGTGAATGCAGGTTAGCCTTGGGAGGAGAGTTGTAGTCAAAGAGTGACCAAGCGTGAAGAGAGATCAATATCAAATGATGCAATAAGGTATGTTCACTTGATCTTCTTAAATACGTATTTGGTTAAGAATAATGGAGTTTAGGTCTGGGATGATGGTAAAAAGTATGAATCTTTAGGTCTTTTCTGCATGCATGATAAAACCCTAAGTTCTAGTTCGTAGAGGGATTAACCACTCACAACAGAATTGGCGACCATACTGGGGACTCTCTAGGGTTCTTTGGAGATTTTTTATTGGGTATTTTGAAATTGGTTTCACTACCTTTTTTGAGTTTCTGCAAGAAGTCTGAGTGTTCAGGGGTTGTGGTTCTCAATACCAGTCTTCCCCGATCTTCTTACCAGACTATTTATTTTCTATTTTTGAGAGTCTTAAAAGGCATATGCTCCCTGTAGTGGGACAACCCGTGTATGCACGCCCCTATCTTTAGTCAGCCCACATATGTACGCCTGGTGATGAAGTGCTAGCTGTGTGTCTGAGAACCCAGGAAATCCTTCTTAGGAAGAGGCAGTCATCCTCTCCCCTGCAGAAGTGATCCTTCTCAGGGATCTTTTGGGTCCTTCTAGGTCTCTAATTGAACATTCCATAGTCAGGTAAAAACCTCAGGATTAACTTTGTTTTGCTAAAGTTTTCTTGCCTCTTCTTTGTCAAAGTAAGTTTTTGTACCTTTAAGGGGTTCTGGTTTTCAATACCAGTACTCCCTGCCTAAGCTTAATTGCTTGTCCTCCTTTTTTGAGGAAAAACAGAGGCACATGCAGCCTATAGTGGGCCTGAACATGTGCATACACGTCCTGTATTTGGGCAGCCCGCGTGCATATGCTGGTTGTTGAAGTGACAGTCGCGTGTCTGTCTAGAAAACTTTGAGGAGACAGTCATCCTCTTCCCTGTCAAGTTTTTACTTCCCATGTTTTTTTTGTTTCTTTCTGGTCTCTGTCATAAGCAGTTTTATCCTAGGTTGTATTCTAGCATAGCTTTGTTTTTCATTTAAAATATTTTTTGTGTTTCCTAGCTTTTTAAACTTATTTATAGCTTGAAATTTTAAGAAAAATGAGTTGCATTCATCAGTTTCTTTTAGAATCTTTTGTTATTTCTTCTTTGATTGGAAGAAAATATAAAAAAAAAAAACTTAGTTTTTTAGATCTCTTTCTTTCCTGGCATTTTCTTTGCATTGTTATTTGAAAAAGAAAAAGAAATTAGCATAGCGTTGTGTTTTCTTCTAATTTTAAAAGCATTTCAAAAATAAAATAAAATAAGAAATATAATCATTCTTTGCCAATGTTCATGTAAGTTTCATCATTTTTCACAAATAGTCTTAAATACATCAGTTGCACTACCGTACACCTTTTGAGTAAATCAAGCCTTAAAAAGAACGCTAATTAAAAATTACTAGACTTTATGTTTGTAGGGTCCATCAACTAGATTAGGCTAGAGCCTTGATTTAGGTTGGAGAGGAAACTCTTCAAGGCTATAAAACAAACATACGATTCTGTTCTAAGGAGTGTAGAAGTCTAGTAACGTGGAAATTATCCGGGACACCCCTCTAACATAGGGGATAAACACAAGGTCGCGTGCGGAAAGGTAGTAGAGATAACCCCTCCAAAGCCGGACCAAGCGTAGTGGGGAACACATATAGAGGACTTGTCTTGGGATTCCGTTGATCGCATTTGCCACGGAGCTTCATGGGTGTCGAATCCGTTCAAGGTCCTTAGTCGTCTTTTAGAACACTTGCTTTCGATACCCTTGATAGGTTTCAGGCTTGATACCCTTCTCATTGTGGTCCACCCGACTGTTGACTATACCCGCCTGGTGATTGTTCATGAGATGGAAACCTAGTTAACTTTATTTTATGGACTTACACAGGTGACCGCGTGGGTATACCGCACTACCTAGGGAAGACATCAGGCCACGTTTTGCAGAGTATACCCAGAGGGTGCTTCCGTATTCAAGTTTCACTTGCACCGGTAAGTTTCTCTAGTGTTGGTTGGTGTAACTGTTCTTCCAACTAGTTAGTCGTTTGCTTGATTTGCCTTTAGGAACTTTTAGTGTGTGCTTTGTTCTCCCTAGTTTTCCATAATGAGTTAGTTAGTCATGTCTTTGGGTCTCTAACCTAGGGTGGTAGACCGCCCACTCCGCTGGTTGAAAGGAATTTTCAGTCTTCCGCTTAGAAACGTGGAGCCGCCTCTTTATAGGCGTTGTTTTGATAACACTGGTTCTTCAGAGTCAGTGTTTGAGACTTTTACAGACTTGAATGATCCTGCAGGGGGAGAACCTGTGCATAGGATATTCATGGCTAATTTTCCCGACCATACCAACCAAGGAACCCCTTCGCAAGGGGATTCTTGTGCTTTTCCCTTCTTCGGAAACGTTGGTGTCCCTTTGATGGCCACTTTGTACCTTCCTGGGTTGAATGTGGGACTACCGGTTTGGTTGGGTACCATTCCAAATGTCCCGAACTCTCTTGACGCTTCTCAGTTAATAACCTTAAGTCACAAGCACGTTGTTGATGTTTCTTCGTCAGCAAAGTCTTCTCCTCCTCCTTCTCCTGCCTCTGATGAAAGTATAGTTACTAGTAACCGGAAGTCTAAACGAAGTAGAAAGAGGAAGAATAAGAAGAAGAAATCACCAACCTCTGCGATTCATGTTGGAGATAGGTCCTCAACCTCCGCAAGTCATGTTGAACACCAACACCTAGCCTTTGCAAGTCACACTGGGGGCACTCACCCAGCCCCTGCCAATCATGCTGGGGGGAAAATTCCAGTCACTGTTAGTCATACTGGTAATAGGTCTATAGCCTCTGCAAGTCATGTTATCGACCCATCACTAACCTCTGCAAGTCATGTTGAATATGTAGAACCAACCATTGCTAGTCATGCTGGGGGAATTAATTATGTTGAGAAACCTAGACGGATAGGAAGTAAGCCTAAGTTCCCTTGTAAACTTTGCAAGGGAGATCAACTTACTCATTTGTGCCCTGGCATTCTAGAGGTACAAAGATTGTGGTCCCTGTCTACAAGATCTTCTGATTTCGAGTCTTTTGAGTTTTCCTCGCATGTTGATTCAACCATTGGTTGAGAAAGTGGTCATGTTGATGCAGTCATCGGCTGATCCCACTCCTCTTTTGGGGGGTGAGGTGCCTTTAGACCATGTAGTCTCTCAACCTGCAAGATACCAGATATATAAAATATACAGAACATAAATAAAATGCTAGAAATGGCATAATAACAGTAAAATATCCAGCATAATCTAAACAATACACAGAAATGATACACGAAATAGCAATAGAAAAGCAATTTGATTCAGAAAGAAATGTTCACAGGCCTCTTCGAGGGGGCAACCTCCAGTCGAGCAGCGCTCTGTTACAATAATATCCAATCTAGGGTTCTCATACCCTCGCCTCTTATTTATACTAAATATGTCTATTAAGAGAAGCATATAGAGTAAGATCCTTCTAGAAGCGGAAGATTCTATTAGGTCTTCTTACATCCGCCTTATTCTATTTTATTGAAAGGCCTTATTAATATTGACCTTTATTACATCCAAATACATTGATATACCTATGTGCGGGTTAGGAACTTAACATGTCCTCCCCCTTAAAAACAACCTTGTCCTCAAGGCTTGAGATGTGGAAACTGCTGCAGAATGGTAGCTGGTTCCCAAGTGGCGTCTGCTGGAGTCATGTATTTCCACTGTACTAGCACTTCCTTGATGGTTCTCTGACGCAAGCGACGCTCACGCTAGTCCAAAACTACTTCTGGATGTAGCCATATGGAGCCTTCTTCAGCTAACTCTGGAAGGTTGGTTTGAATTTGGCACCTGGTTCCAATCACCTTCTTCAAGCATGAAACATGAAAAAAAGGATGTAGCTTCAACTGACTGGGCAGAGCTAACTGATATGCGACTTGTCCCACATGCTTGAGAACTGTGTAAGGGCCATAGAATTTGGGTGCTAGCTTCTGACAATGCTCGGCCTTAAGGGAAGTTTGCTTATATGGTTGCAGTCTCAAAAACACCTGATCCCCTTCTGCAAATTGACGTTCAGAGCGACCTTGATCTGCTTGCTGCTTCATTCTATTCTGGGCCATGACCAAGTTCTCTTTAAGGGTATGAAGGATGTCCTCTCGAACTGTAAGTGTTTGGTCAACCGCCTGGACCTTCGAGGTACCTGGTAAGTATGAGAGAACTGAAGGTGGCTTCTGTCCATATACTTCTTCAAAGGGAGTCATGCGAGTGGCTGTATGGTATGTAGTGTTGTACCACCATTCGTTGAGGGGTAACCATTGAGCCCACTGGTGTTGTTTTTCAGAGGCAAAGCACCTCAGATATGTTTCCAAACACTTGTTGACAACTTCTGTTTGACCATCCGTTTGGGGATGATAAGCTGAGCTGAGATGAAATTGTGTGCCTTGTAGCTTAAACAATTCTTGCCAAAAATTGCTTATGAAAGTTGGGTCTCGATCATAAACAATAGAGTGCGGCATGCCATGCAGCTTGAAGACCTGGTCCATGAAAATTTGAGCCACCGTGGATGCAGTAAATTGGTGGGAAAGAGCGTAAAAATGAGCATACTTGGAGAGGCGATCCACCACCACCATTATGACTGATTTATTCCCCGATTTGGGTAAGCCTGTAATAAAGTCCATAGAGATATCCTTCCAAATAGTAGGGGGAATTGGAAGCAGTTGGAGGGTACCTGGAGATTTGACTGTTTCTCCCTTGTTGCGTTGACACACCTCACATTCAGCGACAAACTTACAGATGTCCTATTTCATACCATCCCAGAAAAAAGAGCGTTTGACTCGGTCATATGTTTTCATGAACCCTGAATTCCCCGCTGTGGGTGTAGCATGAATCTTAGAAAGCACCGTGGATTTGATCTTGGATTGTTTACTTAAATATAAGCGACCTTTGTATCGAAGCTCATCTTGGAGCCAGGAGTATCCTAGGGGAGCTGGAGCCTTGTTCTGTAGTTGCTGGATCATATGCGAACTTTTGGGATCTTGAATCCATTCCTGGTGCACATCTTGGAGCCAATCAGGTACAATGAAGGAAATAGAAAAAAGAGATCCTTCGTCTTCATATTTTCAGGACAGTGCATCCGCCATGACATTGTCTTTGCCCTTCTTGTAAATGATCTCATAGTCATATCCAAAGAGCTTAGTCACCCATTTTTGTTGTTCCTGGGAGGAAATGCGTTGTTCCAGAAAGTACTTGAGGCTTTGATGGTATGTCTTAATTTGGAAGCGTT
>ML810645.1:127494-148428 GCA_009831015.1 Picea engelmannii
GTCGACTCAATAGAGGTTTCAGATGGACTTCTCTTGAACATATGAACGACACGACCAATGATTTGGCAGCATTGACTCAAAGATGTCACAGGGAATGACCTTGTAGCAAATCGAATGAGAGACAAATGGATTTCCCAAACCGGATTCAAATATAATGAATAGGGGGTGTCATGTTCAAGAGCGATACTTACTACCAATCAATACAAAGATTATAACACATCCCTTTCCCAAATTTTCCCCCACCATTTCTGGTGAGTAACTCTTTATTTTTATGCAAGCCTAAGGAGGATAACATATGCTTGTTGATATAAGATTATCCTTCGGATAAGTCCTTCGGAGTGTGTTTAACGAACCCTAAGAAGGAGTGGTTCGGTCCCATTACGGGTCTGTTGATATTTGTTTAACGATTCCAAAGATAGAAAACTCGAAGGTTTTTCATGATTATAGAGTCTGGAAAACACTTAAAAGAGAACTCTCTTAGTTCCTTTTTCGTAAAATAGTCTGGATGAGACCGAAAAAAAGATAAATTATCGCTCACCAGACGCTTACTTCAAATACTTTATCGAGCGTGAAAATAGCAAGGTCGCTCGGCTATCTTTTCATGTTTAGAGAGTTTGAAAAGAGCTTAAAGAGGACTCCAGGGGGGTTCCTTTTTCGTATAACCTTGTTGAGCCCGAAAAAGTGATAAAAGTATGCTTGATCGCATTCTCATGTATTTTCGAGCACAAGAACGGACAAAGACCACGCTTGAGGTTTTATACAAAAACCATAAAAAACAATCAAAACACGTGATGACAAAGAAAAAATATGTCTGCATCCATGTATAGGAACATTGAAGTCATTACGCCTGCAAAAGTTACACTCAAAAGGACATTAGGGATTAGGTTTAAATAGATTGATAATCATAAAAAACTAAATAACATGGTAAAAGTGAATATAAAGGAGTAAAAACTCTTTTTACCATATCATTTTCACTTTTCCACTATTTGAGCTCAAAAACCCCTCTTTTACCCTCGAAGTTCGGCGTTAGATTGTGGGATTTACGAGTGTCCATTCGGAAAGACGTCAGCAACAGTGAGGTGGGCTCTTTGTCTTCTACTCTTTCATGGTTTAATTTTGCATTTTCATTGGTTAAAAATTCATTTTGAGTTGATTTTATGAGCCCTACTTGCACTCAACCATTCTCGCAGGTGGGCTACATGGGACTTGTGAGAATGGGTGATTCTCGCAGGTTAGCCCACAACAGCCTGCAAGGTTCTCGCACTATGCCCAAAGGGCACTTGCGAGAACCGCAAAGCACAAAAGTTTTTTTAAATTTTACTCAATGAAAAAAGAACCAATTAATGAATAGAGTTGCTAATATTCTCTTTGTGCTTCCTATGCAGGTAATTGGCCATCAAAATGGTTCTTGAATGGCGCAAAAGGGAGCACGAAGAAGACAATGCAATTTCCGGAAATCATCCACCCACTATTGCTTCTTTGAGAAACTGTGGCCTCCTGAAGTACTTTCGTATCCCGGGCATGAGGGCCCAAGTCAGGTTATTAGAGTACCTTGTGTGTATGTGGGATCCCGATCAGCAGGTATTTCATGTGGGGGTCCACACACTGTCCTTAGATATTGAGGACATTTACTTTTTGACTGGACTGTCACGACGTGGGCACTACGTGAGCTTGACTGGTGGCAGAGGTGGTGGGCTACCCATGAGTGAGTACTATCGTTTACACTGCGTTCCCGAGGCAGAGAGAAAGAAAGGAAAAGTAGCTATTTTGGGGGTATGAGATTTGACCCTCCGTACTATCTTATTCACCATAGCTCGGATGGTAGGGAGCTTCGCTCCTCACATGGCACTACAGAGTTACTTCCAGTATGCTATAGAGTGTACTGAACCTCGGGTTTTCAACTGGTCAGATGTTGTGATTCGTAGTATAAAAAAGCAGTTGACCAAATGCAGACAAGGCGACCTGAAGCAATTCGGGTACGGATCTTTGTTAGTGTCCTTCTTCCTTAAGAGTGTTCCATTACTGAGGTTTCAAGTTGAGTGGAATTTACCAGCTCCCAGGGATCCAAGGATGTTGAGATGGTGTTGGCTCATGGCCCGACATGTAGCTGTACCAATCATCAAGTATGATGATACATTTTTTGACTGGCTTCAACCACAGATGTTGATGGTTGACGGTTATGCTTATGTCGGGTTGGATTTCCGAGGATATTCGGACTTAGTACTGCCAGAGGATGCTCAGTGGGGGGAACTTGGTAATAAGTACACACATTTTTTTCTTTTTAAATGTTTTTGTGAATTTTTCATATTCAAATGTTTTTGTTTTATAAGTTCGTCCAAAGACTAAATACTAAATTCGTTTTTGATGACACAGATGTTGGACCTTACCGACCTCCTGTTACTTCTCCCATTCAGCGGCGAGGAGAGGTAGCGGCATCACCACAATATGCTGAGGATTATCAAGTAGTGGAACAAAACCTAGAGGGCTTGACTGTAGATATTCTAGACATGCCTCTTGAAGAGGTTCCACGACGCGATCAACGTCATACAGTAGGAGTGTCAGGGTCCATGAGTTGACTGCTCCGTAGAGTTGTCCGGGCAGTTGTGTGTTACCGTGAACGTCATCCATGATGCCACTTTGTAGAAGCTATGAGATTCATATTTTGACATTTTGGTCTTTGAACAAAACTTTTTGTAAAAAACTCTTTAGATCTTTATATATACATACGGCTTCTACCGGTTTATCATGTATTGTGTGAATTGATGTGATTGATTTATAAATGATCCAAATGTTTGTCTAATACATAATTAGCCAATGCATATGATAATGTATTTAGACATCTAGGAATATGTTGATATTCAATGTAATCAAAATAATGTTCCAAGAGGCGAATTCGCAAATACACCCATAACAAAGTAGGACTTCGAATAGTATAGACATTACTTAACTGTAGTACTACAAGCTACGAATCGAGTCACACAACCAAATGATGAATTCCAAGCGAGATAGCATCAACCAACAATTTAATAACGACGCTATACTCTGCAATGTTATTGGTCACACGACCGAGACACACACCTCGTAAGGAGACAAGTTCGTTTGTAGGGGTGTAAATTGCCCATGCAGCGGAAGCAAGATTCTGAGTACTACGACTAGCGCCATTAGTGAAGCCAATATAGGGTAGCGAAGACTCTGACATCTAGAAATCAAACACAACGTCACATAAGGGAAGAGACCAGATAATGACAAAAGCAAGCTATAGTAACACACAAGAAGTATGATACAATAAAAATACAAGTACTCATGCACAGATGATTTTATGCATAGTACTTCTTAAAGTACAACCCATTCCTGGGTTCACTCAAAGGGATACCATCGTAATCTACTAACTCATAAGCTCCTTTTTCCAAAACTCGTCGAATGATATAAGGACCTCGCCACATGGCTTCGAATTTTCCAGCCCCTAGCATATCTCGATCTTGATCATAGAGGAGAACGAGATCTCCTTCCAAGAAAATGCAAGGCTTGACATGTTTGTTGTATTGGGCCTTGACACGCTTTTTCTGAGCTTCTATGACTAAGGTGGCATCGCGTCGAGTTTCGTCTAATCGCATAAGATACAATAGACGTTCTTCCTCAGCAAAAGTGTTGGGTAGGATTTCAACAGCTAGTTTTAAAGAGGGTATCTCGTATTCAATGGGGAGAATGGCTTCCACACCATAGACTAACCAGAAAGGTGTAAACCCAGTAGTGGACTTGACGGATGTCCACTACGCCCACAATGCTGAAAACAACATTGTGTGCGAACTTGTTTTATGAATCCCTATCATTTGTCGGAGCATAGTTATGAGAACTTTGTTAATTGCTTCAACCTAGCCATTAGCTTATGGGTAATAGGGCGTTGAGTTATCATGGAAAAGACCCAACTTTTCAGTAAGTTCAGACATCATAAAATTCCTGAAGTGGCTACCATGATCGGTGACGATATCTCGGGGAACACCAAAATGAGCTATAATGTGATTAAAAATGAATAAGGCTGCGGTATTTCCAGTGTTGTCAAATGTCGGCATCGTCTCGGCCCATTTCGTGAAGTAATCGACAGCTACAATGATGTAACCATGCCCCCCGGCTGAGTGAGGGTGACATGTCATGAAATCGATGCCCCATTTCGCAAAAGGACCAACTGAGACCATAGGGTGAAGAGGAGCGGGATGCGACCGTATCTTTTGATTATAGTTCTGGCAAGCATGGAATTTCTGAACGATGATGTAGTCGTTAAATAGAGAAGGCCAAAAATACCCTACACGTAAGATCTTATGGGTAGTAGCATACCCAGACATGTGACCACCACATGCTCCAGAATGGTAGTCATTCAGAGATTTCTCGGCTTCGTCGAAAGTTAGGCAACGTCGAAAAATAGATTCAATCCCTCGATGATAAAGAGTATCCCCGAGGATAATGTATTGACGAGCTTGATAGCGGATACGACGTCTGTTAGTACTAGACAAAGTTGGCCGGAAATTATGGGTTTGGAGATATATAATGATATCCCCATACCAAAGATCATCAGTGCTAATAAGGAAAATATATTCATCGGGTAATGAATCAACTGCTATATTTTCCATTGCAGAATGGGGAAAGTCGCATATCAACTCAACAAAAACTAAGGACTTCTTGGACTTGGCGCGTTCGAATTCCAAGTCAAACTCCTGGAGTATCACAATCCATGTGGAGTATTTTCCCCCTAGCAATTGATGTGTCAGAATGTGTTGCATAGGGTTGCAGTGAGAAATCAATGTAGTCTTGCGTGAGAGGATATAGTGCCGGAAGCGCTGGACGGCTTGAACGACAACCAAGGCTAGTTTTTTGACATGTAAATACTTGATTTCAGTAGGCATGAGACTTCGACTCAAGTAGTAGATAACATGTTCGTCATTAGCATCATCCTCTTGAATGAGAACCATACCAATAGTGTACTCCGAGGCAACAAGATAAAGGAAATAATCGCGACTATAATCGGGGGGAAAAAGAAGTAGAGCACGCGTTAGGGACAATTTCAAAGCCTCAAAAGCGTTGCTGGCGATGGTATCCCAGATGAAATCTGAATCCTTTTTTAGGAGCCGCGTAAATCCACGAGTTATCTCAGCATAATTTGGGATAAAACGACGAAGAAAGTTTGCTTTCCCCTGCAAACTTTGCAACTGGCGAAGTGTAGAAGGAGGAGGGAAATTAAGAATTTCCTCAACCTTTAAAGGATCCACCCGGATCCCTTGACGCGAAACGATAAAACCTAGAAGGCGACCAGATTCCACACAGAAAACGCACTTATGAGGATTCAAACGTATACGGTAGAACCGACAACGAACGAAAATGGCTCAAAGGTGGGTTGGGTGATCGAATCTGTGCATTGAATGAAAGGGTAAATCGTCCAAATAGGGTTGAATGATGTGCTTGATATCATGGAAAGCATAAGACATAGCGCGTTGAAAAGTTGCGCCAACGTTCTTGAGATCGAAAGGAAGTTTTCGATAGGCAAAAGTACCCCAAGGACAAATAAAAGCAGTCTTATGTTGATACTCGGGAACAATGTTGATTTTATTATATCCGGAGAAACCATCCATGAGAGAGAAGATTTCACTTCCGGTGTAGTCATCGACAATCTGATCGACGATAGGGGTAGGAAAGTTCTCTTTTGGACAATCTTTGTTGATATCCCTATAATCAACACATACACGAATGGTGCCTTGTTTCTTATCAATCGGGACAAGATTGGAAACCCAGTCTGTGAGAGCCACTGGATAAATAAAGCTGGCTTTCAGAAGTTTCTCGACTTTGAGCTTTATAGCAGCCGCTTTACGTGGGTGAACTAGACAAAGGCGTTGTCGGACAGGTTTAGCATTGGGGTATGTCTTGATCTCATGTATCACAATTTCAGGGTCGATACCCAACATTTCTTCGTAGCTCCAGGCGAATATGTCACGAAACTCTTTGAAAAGGGACATATAGGTGACTATTTTGTCAGGGGAACACGAAGCTCCAATATGGACATGTTCGACGATTCCAGGTTTGACGGATATGTCAAGGGGAATACTGGGCGAGATATTGCTTAAGTTCCCTTCGGAAAACACATTGTGTGCAGACTCGGGAATGGTCGAGATGACGACAACGGTCGACGGGATCGAAATCCATTGGTAGTTCTCAAGAGTATGTTGCTCCAGAAAGAGGATGGAACGATGATGCCCATCGTCCCAAGGGGTGTCCTCCATGACAGACATGATCATCTCGTCTATGGGAAAAACAACACGGAAAGGATCGGGAGACAACTCGTCAAGAGAGGGGATATAAGGTGTTGTCGATTGAATGGCTTGATAGGCGGATTCAACTAGACTTAACGACATTTCGTCGCTGAAACGAAGATGATCTCCAGGGTCAGGTACTATCCAGGGGTCATGAGACGCAGGAAGTTCATGAGGCAAGGTGGAGATCATGTTGATGGAAGCAACCGACGAGCGTGGAACATTGGGCGGTGGAATGGGGAAAGTACCCATTAACGAAGAGTCCTTGAGAAGGCCTACACCGACGTTCTAATAACTCGGTGAGGTTTTATCGATAAACGGTATGTTGCCAGTACGGGTATCGGAATTGAAGAAGGCTAGTTGATCGACGGTGACAACCTTAACTTGATGTGGGAAATGTACCACACGGAAAAGGGTCGACACAATTGCGCGCATGGAATCGATCCAATTGCGACCAAGCAGAAGATTATAATCAAGGGGAGTGTCAAAGACTTCCACTTCGACTTGGACCGTTTTACCTTCTAACATGATGGGAAATGAAGGAAGAACACTGTAGGGCTTAAAACCGGAGCCATTGAAGGCTTTAAGAGTGTTTTGGGATTCATTCAAAGAAGGAGAGACAATGGCTTTCTAGCAAGCAAGAGACATGACACACGTTGAGGCACCCTCGTCGATAATGGTTCGACAAATGTTTTTGTCAGAGACAATCACTTGGATCTGGAATGTGAGTTGAGGGGTTAACCTTGGAATGTGATCTTCCAAGTCAAAGATTATTAAATTTGTATCCGTCGGGTCAATTCCACCGATAGCTTTCAACAGTGCCTTCCGTTGTGCGGGACAAGTTTGAAGGACTTCAAGGGCTGACATCGCAGAAGGTTCTTGGGCCAATTCTTCAATAATGTTGTAGTTCTGGGCCGCACGAACATGAGGATTGAAAGTCGATTTCCTAACGACTCCCTTTGGGGGGGATCGCAGAATTGTGTCGAAGCTTGGTCGTTCGAGATGAAGAGGACCGTTTGTAGGTGGAGTCGCTGGAGAGGGTTGTACCAAGGAAGGAGGTAGATCATCAACCTTCTCTTTAGAGGGAGAATAATCTTTGGCTCAAGTGGTGAGAGAAACGTTGTTCTACTTAGAATCGCCAGTACACATCAAAACATAGGAGGTGGTAGAAGATGAGGGTTGGTCATGGATGATCAACTAAGCCTATTGTTGAGATGGGAAGGGTTGGGACAAAACAGCCAGTGCAGGTGGATTTGGGGCTCCTTGAAGGAACTTAGTGACCTCGACGCGTCGTGGAAAATCCTTCGTGTAGTGATCATCACCACAGATAAGACAAGGGTATCGAGGTTTGCGCTTATCCTGATCATCAACAGGGGTAGTTTTGGTTTTCTCTGCTTGAGAATTATTTTTTCCCTCCTTATTCTTACCTCTCCCCTTTTTAGATTTGTTTTTACTGGCTGAGGTAGATTGGACTGCATTTACCTCAGAAGTCTTGACGGTGGGAGGGTTAGGAGACAGAGCATTTTGAACATTAGAAGAAGCAGATTTGGGGTTGGTTCTTGAGGTGGAATGTGGTTGGGCCTGGGAAGATCCAATCACACCGTCAACTGCATGCGAGGCACCTGGAGTAGTTGAAGTGATAGAAGTATTAGGACAAGGTAAGTCTGGTAGTAAATTGTAAAGGGTTCCTGTTTGTGAGTAAATGAGGTCAAGATATTGAGCACGACTTATAGCCTTCTCTTTCGTGACTACGCCACCCATGGTAATGTACTTACCAATGTCGTTCACAAATGATTTTGTGAACCACTCTGCCAGCAACTGATCGGGGAGATCAAGTTTAATGAGACGTCGTCTCCTTCACCACTCATGGATGTGATCGGATATATGAGTGGCTCTTTTCTGTTTGAAGGAAGTCAAAATATCGGTCCCTGTGTCATAACGAATTGGTAACTGGTAGTGTGTGAGGAAATCCATGGCTAGGGTGTTGAAGTCAGAGAAGAAACCTCGTGGCAATTCGATATACCACTTCATAGCAGAACTTGTGAGAGTTCGTTGAAAAATACGTAAACGAATAGAGTCATCCATCAAT
This sequence comes from Picea engelmannii, assembly GCA_009831015.1. Classification (NCBI taxonomy): domain Eukaryota; kingdom Viridiplantae; phylum Streptophyta; class Pinopsida; order Pinales; family Pinaceae; genus Picea; species Picea engelmannii. The sequence goes on from ML810645.1 coordinate 135,880, forward strand.
GAGTTGGATGAGCACCATAGGTGAAAAGTCATAACGTGATTGTTGGGGTCCTCTCCCGCTTTGCTTTCGAATTTAGGAATGTCCGATGGAAGCTTGGCTGGTATAACAGGCCATTGGGGAGAGTGATGAATAGGATCATTTAAAATCCTTGACAAATATGGAATATCCAAAGTGGTGAGAAAGGGTAACTGTCGATTCACCTACGGGTACTGGTGGCTTTGGGGAGGAAGCCCTGTCGACAAACCAGTAAGACCATAAGCAGTTTTCATATAATGTGAAGACCCAGGCATATTCAGTGGTGGTTGGAGAGGATAGTAGATCATAGGAGTATACCCTGGAATAGGGGCTTGAGTTTGAGCATTCTCCCCCCAAATGGGATTGAATGAACCTAGATATGGTTGGCCCATACTAGGAGGTATTACGGATGCAGCTGGAAACTGCTACCCCCCAGTCGATTGAGGAGGATGTTGTATCAACTGATTCCAATATTGGGCCAAGGAGGGAGGTATGTTTTGCCCATAATGTGGGGTCGGTCCTCCCATCGAAGGTGGTGTTCCAGTTGGTGGCAATGTGCCAATTGGGGTTTGTGTTCCAATTGGGACTTGCGTTCCAAAAGGAATTTTCCCACTGAGAGGGGGTTGAGTCATACCACCTTGGTGAAATTGTCCACCAACCAGAAACTGGTAATTTGGAGTGAATGATGGAATAGTTCCACTAGGAATAAGATTGCCAGTAGAAGATGAAGAAGGTCCTCCAAAAGGAAATTGAGGGAGTGTTGGAATAAAACCGGGAAGAGAGTGCCCAAAATAAGAAGGACCACCAGGAGAGCCGGATGGAGTTTGCGCAGGAGTATGAATGGAAGCATTCAACGCATGGTATCTGGGTGGTAGTGTCAGAGTGACATTGGGAATTCGCGGTGTGTTGATGGGAGCAAGACTAACCGCAGTAAACCCGGTTGGAACACTTGTAGTATCTATGAGATGGGCCATTTCGGCAGGGATGGTAAAGTGATAAGCAGTAGTCAACGATACTGTCTCTGGACTAGAGATTTTAGAAATCACAGGTGGGTTGATTTCAGAAATCACAGGTGAACTTGGACCAAAAAGGTCTCGTCGGAAAACACCTGTAGAACAAAAAATATCTTGGCCTTCTATGCCTGGAAAGGGTCCAACTGGTGATCCAAAAGATGTAGCAACTAAGTCTCCGGAAGAATTCAGCCGCATAAAAGTTGGCTCAGAATCAGGGTGAAGTCGAAAGTCCTCTCGAGTATTTGTAATTCGAAAATGTTCTAGAGAGTCAGTTCATTCCACTTGTGGCATGGTAACGACTGTGACTTCACTTTGCCGAGGAGAGCCCTCAGGTGTACTTGTAGGCAAGGGTTGAGAACCTTCCAGATGCTCTGGAGATAAACCCTGCATTCTACATGAACGACGTGGAGGAGCTATTGTAAACGAGTGACAAACTTCACGAAGAAAATCATATGGTCAACTTTGAGAAACAAACAACATGTGCTAGTAAACAAAATCTAGGAAGCAACACCAAGCAAAAAAGACCTTCTAATTCCGAAGTCACTAGTTGGTGATGAAATCCAACGTCGCAACAACGAGGCGAGAAGGGGTTGGGAAAGGGTGGAAAAGTTACGCTGACGACCTGCTTAACGGACTTACACCTTGGTGTAAGCTCCCACACATAATCGTGGGTATACCCTCCAAGGAGCCCGAGTGAGTTTGGTCAATGTCAATTCTAGGTACCGTGAAGACTTTCCCCTTCACAGTCACCTCATGTAAGAACCTAGAAAGACAGGTCACTAAGGTTACCACCAACAACAATAAAGCCTGGGGGGACAGTCGACAGTCCAATCCACACGCAAGGGTAGGGTATCTAGCCCGAAATCAACTCAAAAGGCTTCCACTCATCATTGTGGGTATACCTCTAAGTGATCCCCGTAATACGTGCAATCTCTACACTGATATCAACAAAGAAAGGTGAGAAACTCTTCCAATACCAATGCGACCTCGTGCTTGACCCTTGTGTGAGAAGGGCTTCCCAGGACAAGATGTTGCAAATGGAATTTAGCACTCCCTAACACAAGATGCTATTGTGTGTTTTGTGCTTTGGAGAGTGTATCTCTCTTCCTATTCCAAAGCGCTAGCCTAGCTAAATGTTGGTGTAATAGAGCCCTAGAAAAGAGTTACTAGATAAATTTTACAATTGCGTAGTGTTATTAAGAGCTATTGTTTACTCAAAGGAAATGGAGATGAAACTTATGTTGTATGACTCTGACCCAACAATGCATGGATGAGAATGAAATATAGCAATTTTCGTTCAATGAATCCTATGTATGGGAGGGAAAGAGAAATTTTCCAGATCAAACTTTGAACTACAAGACACAATTTCCTTTAAAATGCAAATGCAACAAATCACACATCAATAACAATTCTCTATTGTTTCCTTTTCAATAATTTCAACAATTGATTTTCAATGTTTTCGAAGACGAAAAAGATTTTTTGAAAGAAAAACTTTGTTCACTTTTCAAAAAGGACCCACACTATGATAGTAAGAATACAGAAAATAAAAAACCAATGAACAAGCAATGATAAAAATCCAATCCACTCTTTCAATGAAAACAAAAATAACAAGCAAACCAATCTAGTCTTTTCAATTACATAAGAAAAGTGATCTTTCAAACAATGGGCAAATGATAAAGACAAAGAAAACTCAACTTTCAACTGATAACCGATTCTTAACTAATCAAACACACTCAGATTCCACAATAAGAGAGCTTTGCCAAGAAAAGTCAAGAAACTAAAGTCAAGACATAAGTGACAAGAAAAGCCTTTGAAATCCTAAGACTATTCATGCATGAAAACGAAGACAAGAAAGACACCAATCAATGGTCCAGGAAACTCTTATGAGGCACCTAGATTGATCTGGGCAGTTGAAGATGCCAAAAATCAAATCCAAAAGTTTGAAAAAATGGGTTCGCAGGCTGGGAATATTACACAGTTCGAGAATTAGTGATTCTCGCAGGTGGCCCTTGAGAAGAGTGAGAGAACCTTGCACTGAACCTAAAGGCAGGATGCGAACTCTATAGATTCTTGTAGGCTACAGTGAAGTGCAGTGAGAGAACCTTTGAAACTAGTCAAATTTTTGGAAAATGAAACAAAATTTTAAGAGGCCTCTGGACCCAGAGGGTCTATCAGGATATTCTGAAGACTCAAAGATTGATAGGAAAGGAGAAAATTAAAACAAGATCAAATGGCCATGGAAAAACACCAAAAGCCACAAAGAAAATGGGATGCTCCCCAGTGGAGTCACCAATTTTGTTATTAGACTAATCGGTAGGTGTGGACACTAACAGATCTCCCTAGATCCACCTAGATCTAGAACAAAACAGGACAGGACATGACTCTTTCCCTAACTTTTGACCATTGAGTTAGCTAGTAGGAAGGAACAAATAACATACCTTTATATCGCTTCCTAGGGTCTCTGTTTCTCCCGCTTCACTCCAGTTCTCTCGTGAGGTCAAGACCAAGACAACACAAACCAACCAAAGTGAAGATAGAAAAATATATTCAACAGTCAACTTATGTGTATGATCAAGGAATTACACAATAAAGTGAGAACAACTTTATGGGAAAGGGACATGCCACTATATCATATTGATTGAAAGTAAAGATTACAACCTAATTACCTTGATGTCGCAAGCTTCCTTTAGATGGCTCTTGGCTCCAACACACACACTTTCTCAATCCTTGTATGAAGAAGATCAAATCCTCTTGATAGACTTGCTAGAGTCTCCAAGCTACTGTTCAAGCTAAGTCCTTCACACAATTCTTTCACCAATTCTCCAATGAATCTTGCTTAACCTTTTCCATGATAATTTCCTCAATATATAGGAGAGAATGAGATGGTTACTTAGATAAGAATGATCCCACAATATCAGGGAATCCAGTACAAAGATAACCATTCTAATGCCAACCCATTCTTCTAGAAGATTCCCTTCTAGAAACATCGAGAATTCATCTTTTTCCATGCTTTAGGAAGAGTTCGCACCTTGGCTATTCAACACAGTGCGAGAAGTTCACACCCTGGCTTAAGGCAGCCTGTGAGAATGGGTCATTCTCGCATCCTGACATACTAGCAGCCTACGAACCTTCTTCAAAACTGATTTTTCTGGGAAGAGATGGAAGTAACTTTTCTCAGGAGAAAGTTCTTATGAAGAGCTTGAGTATACCATCATTAATACACCATCATGATGACCAAAATCATGGGTAACAATTGACATGTGTGTCCACTATCTGGTCGGTGGATGCTTGTTCCATGCAGTCAGGGTTGAGATTTGTTGAGTTCGGTTGATCTCAGAGGTGTCCAATAATGGTGGAAAATATGGTCGAAGGAGGTCCACATTGAATACTAGATGTAGACCAAGGAAGGGTGGAGTGTTGAGCTCAAAAGAATTGCTACCCATAGCCTTGGTGATAGGGTAAGGCCCATAACGAAGTGGGAAAAGATTTTGATGGGGCTCGGTGAGATGCTCCTTCTACAAATGTAACTAGACTTTGTCGCCAAACTAAAACTGGTGTGGTACCTTGTGTTGATCATGGCGTTGCTTGTTGTTGGTGCAATTATTTGCATAATATATTACCAAACATAAATTATCAATCAAGATTCGTAATCAATAGAGTTGATGAACTATATGTGCCCATAACATATAGGTTCCTATGTCTGATGAGTATAGCATAAAGAAGAAACAATTAACACCAATACTTTGTTTTACAACTTTTTAATCTATCTTCCTCACACAGCTTAAAAATCAGAAAACAAAACTCATAAACCGAATCCAACAAGCATGTGATCCAAAGGTTCTTGCTTAGGTAATGAATCTGTCCATTTACAGGCTCATGAAATAAAAATATGGACTTTGAATCTGTCCCTTGTAGCAACTAAACCAATCAACAATTAACGCTCTATTTCAAACTTAGAAGAGAAAATTGATAACAGAACTTCTCAAACAAACAATGGATCAAAAGGTTATTTCTTAGGTAATAAGTTCGTTCATTCCAGGCTTATGAATTAGAGAGATGAACTAAAGATCTTGTTTCCTGTAGGAATCAAAACAGTAATTAACAATCAACTCTAGTCACTCTTAAAAAAAATTCAAATCATAACTCAATTATGTTCAATCAAACCTATGTAGTACAGAAAACAATCAATATAATTGAGAGGCTTCATTATGGAACATGAAAATGAGAGATAAATTCCCCTGGTTCCTGTACCTACTGAGAACACTACAATCAAAAACTCAAAATAACATTTTCTTAACATTCCCATACATCAAACAATTAAATGTTACCCTACAAAAATAGAAAGGAAACTAATTGTGCACACTGATTCAAAAGAAAACAATTATGTGTTTAATATTTAAAATGCATTTAAAATTATTAACAAAACATAACTGTTAAATATTCACACAATCACACAAAGAATATACATGGAGGTTTACCTTAGTTGGGGTGGTGGGCCCTTGCCAAACCAACAAGGAACCTCTTAAGAAAATAATAGACTAAAACGTTTTACTCATACCCATAAATTGCACAACAACTCATTTGTATTCCTTCAACTTGTAAAATCGAATTAGCAATTCATCATCTTGTATATTATGGAAATATGAATCATTTTGTTCATTACATCCATACGTATCTCCTGTGTATCCTATCTCCTATACAACATCTATTATAAAGAAGGTGAACTGTTACTATCAAGAGATAAGGATAATTATTAAACAATTTTAAAATATTACAATTGGAAATACATATCAAATATTTAGGGATGGAATTCATCCTCATGAGTGATGAAGTCGATCATGATCTTGAAAACTACTTTGGAGACTTCGATCCAACCAATTTCTTGGAATATCCTTCAGCAAACGTGTTCAACAAGTGAATTTTGGAAATAGCAATTGGTACCATAATACACATAGTAGTTTGGTACCGGAATAGCACAGTTGCACTGGTACCAAAATAGGTGCAGTTGTTTGGTACTGGAATAACACAGTCACACTGGTATCAGAATAGCACATGCTGGTACCGGAATAGCAAAGGCTGGTACCAGAATAGCACAGGGCAGTACCAATACAATATTATGTAGTTCTGTTGGTACCGGATCAATGTTATGCGGTTTTGTTGGTACCATATCAATGCTTATTAAGATCAAATGATTAGGATCATGCACAATCAACCATTTTAATCGAATAACTCAAGAAAATTAAACAAAATATGCCTTAATCATACATTCGCTCTCTATGCACATTGTTATAACCCTAATTTTCACTAGACATGCTTACCTGGTCTCAGGCCATCTCAGATTCCTTCTTTTCCAAAACACTACTGAAAAACTCTTCTTAAAAACCCCTTTTATAAATCCCAACGCACCCTACTTCATTACTGCATGCGTGTACACTCTAACTGACCCAAGACAACCCGTGTGTACCTACAAAAGCATGGAAAAAGGAAAGTTGTTGATGGAACACACATCTTTGGGTAAGTTAACTAAACCTTTAGGCCATGCATGGCCAGTCACTCGACCAAATAAATAGCTTCTTATAGCCTATAAAAGAAGGGTTAGGGGTCCCATTTGAAAGGAGGAAAATCATAGTAAAGAGACTATACCCAATTGAGCATTCCCCTTGTCCCAACCTTTAGCCACCCTTGTGCAATGAGAAGTATAGAGAAAATAAGTTGGAGGACAATTGAAGAGGAGCCCAGGGACAGGTTCGTGGAGCAATGGTCGACTTCATCATTGTAAGTTTCTTTAGTGAAGTTAATAATAAAGAAGTACTTTTCCCATCCCACCATATGAGGTTTTCATTATTTATTGCGTACATGTTGATTAAATCTTTAACCCATTAATCTATAGATTTAATGCATGTGGATTTCTTTGTTTGTCTTTTGTGAATGCATGTCAGCCTTAGGAGGAGAGTTGTAGTCAAAGAGTGACCAAGAGAGAAGAGGGATCGATATCAAACGTTGCAATAAGGTATGTTCACTTGATCTTCTTAAATAAATATTTGGTTAAGAATAATGGGGTTTAGGTCTGGGATGATGGTAAAAAGTATGAATCTTTAGGTCTTTTATGCATGCATGATAAAACCCTAAGTTCTAGTTCGTAGAGGGATTTCCCACTCACAACAGAATTGGCGACCATATTGGGGACTCTCTAGGGTTCTTTGGAGATTTTTTATTGGGTATTTTAAAATTGGTTTTACTACCTTTTTTGAGTTTCTGCAAGAAGTCTGAGTGTTCAGGGGTTCTATTTCTCAATACCAGTCTTCCCTGCTCTGCTTACCAGACTATTTCTTTTATTTTTTTGAGAGTCTTAAAAGGCATATGCACCCTCTAGTGGGACAGCCTGTGTATGCACATGCCCTACCTTTAGTCAGCCCACATATGTACGCCTGGTGATGAAGTGTTAGTTGCGTGTCTAAGAACCCAGGAAATCCTTCTTAGGAAGAGGCATCCATCCTCTCCCCTGCAGAAGTGATCCTTCTCAGGGATCTTCTAGGTCCTTCTAGGTCTCTGATTGAACATTCCATAGTCAGGTAAAAACCTTAGGATTAGCTTTGTTTTGCTAAACTTTTCTTCCCTCTTCTTTGTCAAAGTAAGTTTTTGTACCTTTAAGGGGTTCTGGTTTTCAATACTAGTACTCCCTGCCTAAGCTTAGCTGCTTGTCCTCCTTTTTTGAGGAAAAACAGAGGCACACACAGCCTGTAGTGAGCTTGAATGCGTGCATACGCATCCTTTCTTTGGACAGCCCGTGTGCATATGTTGGCTGTTGAAGTGACAATCACGTGTCTGTCTAGAAAATCTTGAGGAGGCAATCATCCTCTTCCCTGTCAAGTTTTTACTTCCCGGGTTTTTCTTGTTTCTTTCTGGTCTCTGTCATAAGCAGTTTTAGCCTAGGTTGTATTCCAGCATAGCTTTTTTTTTTCATTTAAAATATTTTTTGTGTTTCCTAGATTTTTAAACTTATTTATATCTTGAAATTTTAAGAAAAATGAGTTGCATTCATTAGTTTCTTTTAGAATCTTTTGTTATTTCTTCTTTGATTGGAAGAAAATATAAAAAAAAACTTAGTTTGTTAGATCTCTTTTTTTCCTGGCATTTTATTTGCATTGTTATTTGAAAAAGAAAAAGAAATTAGCATAGCGTTGTGTTTTCTTCTAATTTTAAATGCATTTCAAAAATAAAATAAAATAAGAAATATAATTATTCTTTGCCAATGTTCATGTAAGTTTCATTATTTTTCACAAAGAGTTTTAACAACATTAGTTGCACTACCGTACCCCTTTTCAGTAAATCAAGCCTTAAAAAGAACACTAATTAAAAATTACTAGACTTTATGTTTGTAGGGTCCATCAACTAGATTAGGATAGAGCCTTGATTTAGGTTAGAGAGGAAACTCTTCAAGGCTATAAAACAAACATACGATTCTGTTCTAAGGAGTGTAGAAGTTTCGTAACGTGGAAATTATCCGGGACCCCCCTCTAACACAGGGGATAAACACAAGGTCGCGTGTGGAAAGGTAGCAGAGATAACACCCACAAAGTCGGACCAAGCATAGTGGGGAACACATATAGAGGACTTGTCTTGGGATTTCTTTGATCGCATTTGCCATGGAGCTTCATGGGTCTCAAATCCGTTCGAGGTCCTCAGTCATCTTTCAGAACACTTGCTTTTGATACCGTTGATAGGTTTCGGGCTTGATACCCTTATCATTGTGGTCCACCTGACTGTCGACTGTACCCGCCTCGTGATTGTTCATGAGTTGCCAACCTAGTTTCCTTTATGTTATGGACTTACACAGGTGACCGCGTGGGTATACCACAGTACCTAGGGCAAACATCGGGCCACACTTTGTAGAGTATACCCATAGGGTACTTCCGTATTCGAGTTTCACTTGCACCTGTAAGTTTCTCTAGTGTTGGTTGGTGTAACTGTTCTTCCAACTAGTTAGTCATTTTCATGATTTTCCTTTAGGAACTTTTAGTGTGTGTTCTGTGCTCCCTAGTTTTCCATAGTGAGTTAGTCAGTTGTGTCTTTAGGTCTCTTACCTAGGGTGGTAGACCACCCACTCCGCTTGTTGAGAGGACTTTTCAGTCTTCCACTTAGAAACATGGAGCCGCCTCTTTATAGGTGTTGTTTTGATAACACAGGTTCTTTAGAATCAGTGTGTGAGACTTTTACAGACTTGAATGATCCCGCAAGGGGAGAACCTATGCATAGGATATTCATGGCTAATTTTTCTAACCATACCGACCAAGGAACCCCTTCACAAGGGGATTCTTGAGCTTTTCCCTTCTTCAGAAACATTGGTGTCCCTTTGATGGCCACTTTGTACCTTCCTAGGTTGAATGTGGGAATATTGATTTGGTTGGGTACCATTCCAAATGTCCCAAACGGTATTGATGCTTCTTAGTTAAGCACCTTAAGTCACAAGCATGTTGTTGATGTTTCTTTGTCAGGAAAGTCTTCTCCGCCTCCTTCTCCTACCTCTGATGAAAGTACAGTTACTAGTAACCGGAAGTCTAAACGAAGTAGAAAGAGGAATAATAGGAAGAAGAAATCACCAACCTCTGCGAGTCATGTTGGAGATACGTCCTCAACCTTCGTAAGTCATGTTGAACACCAACACCTAGCCTCTGCAAGTCACGTTGGGGGAACTCACCCAGCCCTTGCCAGTCATGCTGGGGAAAAATTCCAGTCACTCCTAGTCATACTGGTAATAGGTCTGTAGCCTCTGCAAGTCATGTTATTGACCCATCACTAACCTCTGCAAGTCATGTTGGAGATGTACAACCAACCATTGCTAGTCATGCTGAGGGCATTAATTATGTTGAGAAACCTAGACGGATAGGATGTAAGCCTAAGTTCCCCTGTAATCTTTGCAAGGGAGATCAACTTACTCATTTGTGCCCTGTAATTCCATAGGTACACAGATTGTGTTCCCTATCTACAAATTCTTATGATTCCGAGTCTTTTGAGGTTTCCTCGCAGTCAATTCAACCATTGGTTGAGAAAGAGGTCATGTTGATGCAATCATCGGCTGATCCCACTCCTCTTTTGGGGGGTGAGGTGCCTTTAGACGATGTAGTCTCTCAACCTATTCAACCATTGGTTGTGAAAGTGGTCATGTTGATGCAGTCATCAGATGATCCCACTCTTATTTTGGGGAGTGACGTGTCTACCAACTATATTTTTAGCATTTACGGTTCAATACTTTCAGAACAAGGGGGCATTCTGCTCATTCCAAGAACTCCCCCTCCAAGCTCTAGGATGGTTTCCTTTGATTGGAATGACCTTGTTGAGCCTCGTCTTCCTTCTGCCACACCTTTTCAAATAAGGGTTGAAATTAATTTAACAAACATTTATCGATGTATTGTGGATGGGGGAGCCTCTGCAAGTATTTTATCCTCCTCAGTTTGGAAAGTCTTGGGATCTCCCAAGCTTGTGTCTTATTCACATGAGTTGTTGGCTTTTGACAGATGTCCTAGTGAATATTTGGGGATTCTTCCTCAATTGCCTATCTCGTTAGGTGGGAAGACTGTTCGTCTCAATGTTATAGTGGTGCAAGGCCCATTAGATTTCAATATGCTTCTCGGGAGTGATTATGTATATGCTATGAAATATGTGGTATCTACGCTCTTCCGGATGATGCATTTCCCTCACAATGGAAGAATTGTCACTATTGACCAGCTGGAATATGATAATCACCATCCTAATTCGGTGTTAGTTCAGGATTCCCCTTTATATATTCCTAGTGTTCGTGTAGACTCCACCCCTCCACGGGTTAATTATGTGGCATCTTATCCTCGATGTTCAATTTCTTCTGAGCAGGAACCTGTGAAATCATGTTTTCCTTATCGAGACTTGGAATCAACAATTGATCCATTGGTGTATCCAATGGGGGCATGGGAGCCCTTAATTCCCCCTCTTGGTCCAAGTAGGCTTGAGTATCCTTCTAAGTCTGATCTTGTTGTTTGTAGATCCTCAAGCCCTTGTTCTCGTGACTCTTTGCTGATAGACTCTGCCAATCCTGGCTAGAAACTCCATCATCATATGGAGTATGGTCAGTTTACTTCACCCTTTAGAACTGTCGACCCTCATTTGTGTGATTTCTAGGATTTTGAATTGCCTTCAGATAAGACTATCCTTGAAGCCATGACTACAGTTTCTATACCGTGGGAGGAATTACACCGTGGTTTGTGTTTTCTTCCCTTTTGGGAGACTTCCCAAGTTGACTATCGAAGAGACTCCTGGTCTGAGCCTAACAGCGGGCTCTACCTGAACCAGTTTCATACATGAGTTGTAGCCCCCATGGAGTATTTTTAAGCCCTTTTCAGACTCCCTAAAGATGAAAATATTGCCGAGTGAGCTTGTTTCTTCACACTCGTTAAATTGGTCCGGAAGAACGTTCCTTACACGGGTCTTCTTTTAAGCCCTTTTCAGACCCTCTAAACATGAAAAGATTTCTGAGCGATCTTGTGGCCTTTCGCGCTTGTTAAACTGAAATTTGAAGTCACGTCTATCCGGCGGTAGTTTACCCCTTTTTCGGTCCGGATGGTCAACTATATGAACAAAGGTATACTCTAGAGGCTTCACATCCCTAGAAGAGTACCCTCAGGTATAATTTTACCCCTTTTTCGGGCCTGAGGGACTAAATTTATGAAAAAGGAACCCCCACAGAGTCCATAGTTAAGCTCTTTTTAGACTCCCTAAAATTGAAAAGATCGTTGAGTGACCTTATTCTTTCACACTCGTTAAAATGGTCTAGAAGAACATTCCCAAAGGAGTCCATAGTTAAGCTTTTTTAAAACTCCTTTAAAATGAAAAAATGGCTGAGTGATCTTGTCTTTATTACACTCATTAAAATGGTTTTATATAGACGTCTTGTCGGTGCTAGTTTACCCCTTTTTCGAACTGACTAGACTACCTTCGAAAAAGGTACCCCAGTGGAGTCTCCTTTTACAGTTTTTCAGACTCTCTAAATATGAAAAACCACCGAGCTTACCTTCTCTGGACTCATTAAACTTACATCGAAGGACGTTGCCATTGTGTGTTTTGTTAACCGTGTTTGCATACCTGTGTCTTTGGTCTAATGCTATCTCCATGTTGCTCTCAACTGAACCATCTGAAGCATGCCTTATACGGAAGACCTGTAGCACTTTGCCTCTGCATCTTAACACCTTTGGCCCCGGGAGGGATTTTTTCCAAGTGTCCTTACTTTGAACATTGGTCTTTTCCTTGCGCCTCGAACTCGTATGTTTGCGACACTCATCCCTCCTTTGTAACGTAACATTCTTTTATTCTTTTTCAAGCCTTCCAAAATTATTGAAAAAGACAAACAAAAAAAATCAAATATACCCCAAAAAGAGGAAGGGAAAATTATTTTATTTTTATTGGCAGCACAATGAGCCACCCTTGGACAAAGCACATCCTTTTGTTTGTTCATCAAGTCCTGGGTTTTAATATGACCTTAGGAAGTTGTTCT
>ML810645.1:150543-161221 GCA_009831015.1 Picea engelmannii
GAACATCTACTAAAAACAAACCAATAGAACTAATTAAAACTAGATTTTTATTCATGCTTAAAAATAGAAAATTTAGGGAAAATGTCAAAAGTTGAATTATTAGCTATGAATAAAATAGTTTGGAATTAACATTTAGTTTCAACTTCTATTATAAAGATCACTAAATTGATCATCCTTTTGAAATAGTGGTCTTAAAATAGATAGGTAATGATAAAGCATGAATGCATCATTTTAAACAACTTAAGGAGAAAGAAGAAATTTGAAGAAATAGGTCATGAAGCACTCCCTTAACTGCTATATTTTGTTGACAAGGATGCCTTCTCCGCTTTTGAAACCCTTCAAGTATTATACGTCCATTCAGAGGATGAAGAGATTCCCTTCTCATAAGATTCCAAACAAAATCATCATAACTTTTAAAAGGAAATCTACTATAGGAATGAGAGATCTTAAACCGACTGCGTATTAGATTTTGACATTCCCATTTATTAAAAATATGAAAGGTAGGTTGAATTGCAACATTTATTTATTTATTTACTATCCTACTCTAATTGAACAAAATAAAATGTCCTTCAAGTATAGGAATGCTTCCAGTGAAGCCATGTGCGTAACAGGGTTAGAAATATATCCATACTCAGGTTTAAAAGATAAATTTTAATGCATACCGGAGTATGAAGGACCATCTGCTTTGATGATAAGATCGAGCAATAATGAAAAATATTAGAGTGGTGTGACCTAATAACTAATTGAAACCATATTTCAATAGGATCACTATATTCTTGTTTCTCTTCTTTGTTTAGGTCACACTGAATGTCCTCCTCTACTATGCTATGCAGATTATCCTCTTCAAGATGATTGGTATTTGGAGTACATACAAGATCTACTAAGAGGCATGCTAAGGAATCCTCAATATCAGGTTCCATTGTTTTTTCTCCATTGAATTCTATCCTTGATTCTTTATTCTCCTCAACAAATTGACAAGAGGAATCTAACGGGACTTCTAAATCTTCTTGTGGAGAGACAACTAGATTCTTGACTGCTGTCAAGATATGCTCTTCTTGAGAGGCAGATATCCCAGCTGCTGCTAGATTATGAGAAATATCTTGAAGGAAATTTCTTCAAGCTCTTGATCATCCTTGAATTACGCTAGCTGGTTGATGATCCCTGTCTCGCAACACAACTTAGTACTTGAGGGTTCTTACAGCACCCCAAAAATGATTTATGTTTTAAGGATCTGAATTTTAAAATTATTTGCAAAAATAAAACACACTAAACTTGAAATCCTTGAGTTACTGGGATCCTGCTATCACCAAGTTATTGGTTTGCACAAGTTAGCTCATCATAAATAAAACTAAATTTACATAAAAAAAGGAAAAATACACTTGCATTAAAAGAAGAGGACAACCTAAGTTTGGAGTAACCCCAACAAAGTGGATTTGTGGGCTCTTCCCACACATCTGACCATATTCTCTCTACCCTTAGGTCATCCATAAAACAAATCCAAAACCATTAAAGCAATCTAATTCAAATACTACCTATTACCATTTACAACTCCTCGACAATGACGCCAAAATGTTGGTGCAATTATTTGCATAATATATTACCAAACATAAATTATCAACCAGGATTCGTAATCAATAGAGATGATGCACTATATGTGCTGATAACATATAGGTTCCTATGTCTGATGAGTATAGCATAAATAAGAATCAATTAACACCAATACTTTGTTTTACAACTTTTTAATCTATCTTCTTCACACAACTTAAAAATCAGAAAACAAAACTCATAAACTGAATCCAACAAGCATGTGATCTAAAGTTTCTTGCTTAGGTAATGAATCTTTCCATTTATAGGCTCATGAAATAAAAAGATGGACTTTCAATCTGTCCCTTGTAGCAACTAAACCAATCAGCAACTAACACTATGTTTCAAACTTAGAAGAGAAAATTGATAACAGAACTTCTCAAACAAACAATGGATCAAAAGGTTCTTTCTTACATAACAAGTCCGTTCATTCCAAGCTTAGGAATTAGAAAGATGAATGAAAGATCTTGTTTCCTATAGGAATCAAAATAGTAATTAACAATCAACTCCAGTCACTCTTAAACAAAATTCAAATCATAACACAATTTTGTTCAATCAAACCTATGTAGTACATAAAAAAGTCAATATAATTGAGAGGCTTCATTATGGAACATGAAAATGAGAGATAAAGTCCTCTGGTTCCTGTACATACTGAGAACACTATAATCACAAAATCAAAATAACATTTTCTTAACATTCCAATACATCAAACAATTAAATGTTACCCTACAGAAATATAAAGGAAACTAACTGTGCACAGTGATTCAAAAGAAAACAATTCTATGTTTAATATTTAAAATGCATTTAAATTTATTAACAAAACAAAATTGTTAAATATTCACACAATCACACAAAGAATATACATGGAGGTTTACCTGAGTTGGGATGGTGGGCCCTTGTCGAACCAACAAGGAACCTCTTAAGAAAATAACAGACTAAAACGTTTTACTCATACCCATAAATTGCACAACAGCTCATTTGTATTTCTTCAACTTGTAAAATCGAATCAGCAGTTCATCATCTCGTATATTATGGAAATATGAATCATTTTGTTCATTACATCCATACGTATCTCCTGTGTATCCTATCTCCTATACAACATCCATTATAAAGAAGGTGAACCGTTACTATCAAGAGATAAGGATAATTATTAAACAATTTTAAAATATTACAATTGGAAATACATATCGAATCTTTAGGGATGGAATTCATCCTCACGACACGAAGTGCATGAGTGATGAAGTCGATCATGATCTTGAAAACTACTTTGGAGACTTCGATCCAACCAATTTCTTGGAATCTCCTTCAACAAACGTGTTCAACAAGTGAATTTTGGAAATAGAAATTGGTACCAGAATACACAGAGTCGTTTGGTACCAGAATAGCACAGTTGCACTGGTACCAGAATAGGCACAGTTGTTTGGTACTGGAATAACACAATCACACTTGTATCGGAATAACACAGGCTAGTACCGGAATAGCATAGGCTGGTACCAGAATAGCACAGGGCAATACTAGATCAATATTATGCAGTTTTGTTGGTACTAGATCAATGTTATGCGGTTTTGTTGGTACCATCTCAATGCTTATTAAGATCAAATGATTAGGATCATGCACAATCAACCATTTTAATCGAATTAACTCAAGAAAATTAAACAAAATATTCCTTAATCATACGTTAACTCTCTATGCACATTGTTATAACCCTAATTTTCACTAGACATGCTTACCTGGCCTCAGGCCATCTCAGATTCATTCTTTTCCAAAACACTATTGAACAACTCTTCTTAAAAACCCATTTTATAAAGCCCCACGTGCCCTGCTTCATTACTGCATGCATGTACACGCTAGTTGACCCAAGACAACCCGTGTGTACCTACAAAAGCATGGAAAAAGGAAAGTTGTTGATGGAACACACAGCGTTGGGTAAGTTAACTAAACCTTTCGACCATGCATGGTTGGTCACTCGACCAAATACCTAGCTTCTTCTAGCCTATAAAAGAAGGGTTAGGGGTCCTATTTGAAAGGAGGAAAATCATAGTAAAGAGACTATACCCAATTGAGCATTCCCCTTGTCCCAACCTTTATCCATCCTTGTGAAAAGAGAAGTATAGAGAAAAGCAGTTGGAGGATAGTTGAAGAGGAGCCCAGAACTAGGTTCGTGGAGCAGTGGCTAACTTCATCATTGTAAGTTGTTTTAGTGAAGTTAATAATAAAGAAGTACTTTTCCCATCCCACCATATGAGGTTTTCATTATTTATTGTGTACATGTTGATTAAATCTCTAACCCATTAATCTATAGATTTAATGCATGTGGAGTTCTTTGTTTGTCTTTTGTGAATGCAGGTCATCCTTGGGAGGAGAGTTGCAGTCAAAGAGAGACCAAGCATGAAGAGGGATCTATATCAAATGCAAAAATAAGGTATGTTCACTTGATCTTCTTAACTATGTATTTGCTTAAGAATAATGGGGTTTAGGTCTGGGATGATGGTAAAAAGTATGAATCTTTAGGTCTTTTATGCATGCATGATAAAACCCTAAGTTCTAGTTCGTAGGGGGATTTCCCACTCACAACAGAATTGGCGACCATACTGGGGAATCTCTAGGGTTCTTTGGAGATTTTTTATTGGGTACTTTGAAATTGGTTTTACTACCTTTTTCTAGTTTCTGTAAGAAGTCTAAGTGTTCAGGGGTTCTGGTTCTCAATACCAGTCTTCCCTGCTCTGCTTACCAGACTATTTCTTTTCTGTTTTTCAGAGTCTTAAAAGGCATACACGCCCAGTAGTGGGATATCCCGCGTATGCATGTGTCCTACCTTTAGTCATCCCACGTATGTACGCCTGGTGATGAAGTTCTAGCTACGTGTCTGAGAACCCAGGAAATCCTTCTTAGGAAGAGGAAGTCATCCTCTCCCCTGCAGAAGTGATCCTTCTCAGGGATCTTCTGGGTCCTTCTAGGTCTCTGATTGAACAGTCCATAGTCAGGTAAAAACCTCTGGATTAGATTTGTTTTGCTAAAGTTTTCTTGCCTCTTCTTTGTCAATGTAACTTTTTGTACCTTTAAGGGGTTCTGGTTTTCAATACCAGTACTCCCTGCCTAAGCTTAGCTGCTTGTCCTCCTTTTTTGAGGAAAAACAGAGGCACACACGACCTGTAGTGGGCCTGAATGCGTGCATATGCGTCCTCTCTTTGGGCAGACCACGTGCATATGATGGTTGTTGAAGTGACAGTCGCGTGTCTGTCTAGAAAATTTTGAGGAGGCAGTCATCCTCTTCCCTATCAAGTTTTTACTTCCCAGGTTTTTCTTGTTTCTTTCTGGTCTTTGTCATAAGCATTTTTAGCCTAGGTTGTATTCCAGCATAACTTTCTTTTTCATTTAAAATATTTTTTGTGTTTCCTAGCTTTTTAAACTTATTTTTTGCTTGAAATTTTAAGAAAAATGAGTTGCATTTAAAAAAAAAAAATCCCGAATCGTGCATTCATCAGTTTCTTTTAGAATCTTTTGTTATTTCTTCTTTGATTGGAAGAAAATATAAAAAAAAAAACTTAGTTTGTTAGATCTCTTTCTTTCCTGGCATTTTCTTTGCATTGTTATTTGAAAAAGAAAAAGAAATTAGCATAGCGTTGTGTTTTCTTCTAATTTTAAAAGCATTTCAAAAAAAATAAAAAAATATATATATATAATCATTCTTTGCCAATGTTCATGTAAGTTTCATCATTTTTCACAAAGAGTCTTAACAATATTAGTTGCACTACCGTACCCCTTTTGAGTAAATCAAGCCTTAAAAAGAACGCTAATTAAAAATTACTAGACTTTATGTTTGTAGGGTCCATCAACTAGGTTACGCTAGAGCCTTGATTTAGGTTGGAGAGGAAACTCTTCAAGGCTATAAAACAAACATGCGATTATGTTCTAAGTAGTGTAGAAGTCTAGTAATGTGGAAATTATCTGGGACTACCCTCTAACACAGGGGATAAACACGAGGTTGCGTGCAAAAATGTAGTAGAGATAACCCCTCCAAAGCCGGACCAAGTGTAGTGGGGAACACATATAGAGGACTTGTCTTGGGATTTCGTTGATCGAATTTGCCATGTATCTTCGTAGGTCTCGAATCCGTTCAAGGTCCTTAGTCGTCTTCTGGAACACTTGATTTCGATACCATTGAGAGGTTTCGGGCTTGATACCCTTCTCATTGCGGTCCACCCAACTGTCGACTGTACCCACCTGGTGATTGTTCACGAGCTGGCAACCTAGTTGCCTTTATTTTAGGGACTTACACAGGTGACCGCGTGGGTATACCACAATACCTAGGGAAAACATCAGGCCACACTTTGCAGAGTATACCCGAAGGGTGCTTCCGTATTCGAGTTTCACTTGCACAGGTAAGTTTCTCTAGTTTTGGTTGGTGTAACTGTTCTTCCAACTAGTTAGTCGTTTGCTTGATTTGCCTTTCAGAACTTTTAGTGTGTGCTCTATGCTCCCTAGTTTTCCATAGTGATTTATTCAGTTGTGTCTTTGTGTCTCTGACCTAGGGTGGTAGACCTCCCACTGCACTGGTTGAGAGGACTTTTCAGTCTTCTTCTTAGAAACGTGGAGTCGCCTCTTTATAGGTGTTGTTTTGAAAACACTAGTTCTTCAGAGTTAGTGTGTGAGACTTTTACGGACTTGAATGATCCCACAAGGGGAGAAACTATGCATAGGATATTCATGGCTAATTTTCCTGACCATACCAACCAAGAACCCCTTCGCAAGGGGATTCTTGTGCTTTTCCCTTCTTTGGAAATGTTGGTGTCCCTTTGATGGCCACTTTGTACCTTCCTGGGTTGAATGTGGGACTACCAGTTTGGTTGGGTACCATTCCAAATGTCCCAAACATTGTTTTCACTTCTCAGTTAAGCACCTTATGTTACGAGCACCCTGTTGATGTTTCTTCATTAGAAAAATATTCTCCTCCTCCTTCTTCTACCTCTGATGAAAGTACAGTTACTAGTAACCGGAAGTCTAAACAAAGTAGAAAGAGGAAGAATAGGAAGAAGAAATCACCAACCTCTACGAGTCATGTTGGAGATAGGTCCTCAACCTCCACAAGTCATGTTGAACACCAACACCTAGCCACTGCAAGTCATGCTGGGGACACTCACCCAGCCCCTGCCAGCCATGCTAGGGGAAAATGTCTAGTCATTGCTAGTCATACTGGTAATAGGTCTGTAGCCTCTGCAAGTCATGTTATCGACCCATCACTAACCTATGCAAGTCATGTTGGAGATGTACAACCAACCATTGCTAGTCATGGCAAGGGCATTGATTCTATTGAGAAACCTAGACGGATAGGATGTAAGCCTAAGTTCCCTTCTAAGCTTTGCAAGGGAGATCACCTTACTCATTTGTGCCCTGGCATTCCAGAGGTACAAAGATTGTGGTCCCTATTTGCAAGCTCTTCTGATTCTGAGTCTTTTGAGGTTTCCTCGCAGTTGATTCAACCATTGGTTGAGAAAGTGGTCATGCTGATGCAGTCATCGGTTGATCCCACTCCTCTTTTGGGGGTTGAGGTGCCTTTAGACCATGTAGTATCTCAACCTATTACGCCATTGGTTGTGAAAGTGGTCATGCCGATGCAGTCATCGAATGATCCCACTCTTCTTTTGGGGAGTGACGTGTCTAGCGACTATGTTTTTAGCATTTCTGGTTCAATACTTTCAGAACAAGGGGGCATTCCGCTCATTTCGAGCACACCCCCTCCAAGACCTAGGATGGTTTCCTTTGATTGGAATGACCTTGTTGAAACTCGTCTTCCTTCTGCTACACCTTTTCAAATAAGGGTTGAAGTTAATTCAACAAACATTTTTTGATGTATTATGGATGAGGGAGCCTTTGCAAGTATTTTATCCTCCTCGGTTTGGAAAGTCTTGGGATCTCCCAAGCTTATGTCTGCTTCACATGAGTTGTTGGTTTTTGACAGATGTCCTAGTAAATATTAGGGGATTCTTCCTCAATTTCCTATCTCGTTAGGTGGGAATAATGTTCGTGTTGATGTTATAGTGGTGTAAGGCCCATTAGATTTCAATATGCTTCTTGGGCATGATTATGTGTATGCTATGAAAGATGTGGTATCTTTTCTCTTCTGGGTGAATTATCACTATTGACCAGCTGGCATCTGATAATCACCATCCTAATTCAACATTAGTTCAGGATTCCCCTTTATATATTCCTAGTGTTTGTGTAGACTCCATCCCGCCATGGGTTAATTATGTGGTGTCTTATCCTCGGTGTTCAATTGCTTCTGAGAAGGAACCTGTGCAATCATGTTTTCCTTCTCGAGACTTGGAATCAACAATTGATCCATTGGGGGCATGGGAGCCCTTGATTCCCCCTCTTTGTGCAAGTAGGCTTGAGTATCCTTCCGAGTCTGATCTCGTTGTTTGTAGATCCTCAAGCCCTTGTGCTCATGACTCTTCACTGATAGACTCTGCCAGTCCTAGCCAGAACCTCCATCATCATATGGAGTATCGTCAGTTTACTTCACCCTTTGTAATTGTCGACCCTCGTTTGCGTGATTTCTAGGATTTTGAATTGCCTTCAGATAAGGCTATCCTTGAAGCCATGACTACGGTTTCTATACCGTGGGAGGACTTACACCGTGGTTTGTGTTTTCTTCCCATTTGGGAGACTTCCCAAGTTGAATATCGAAAAGACTCTTGGTTTGAGTCTAGCAGTGGGCTCTACCTGAACTTGTTTCATACATGAGTTGTAGCCCCCATGGATTCTTCTTTAAGCCCTTTTCAAACTCCCTAAAGATGAAAATATTGTCGAGTGACCTTTTTTCTTCACACTCGTTAAATTGGTCCACAAGAACGTTCCTTACATGGGTCTTCTTTTAATCCCTTTTCAGGCCCTCTAAACATGAAAATATTTTCGAGCGATCTTGTGGCCTTTCACGCTCGTTAAACTAAAATTTGAAGTCATGTCTATCCGGTGGTAGTTTACCCCTTTTTCGGTCTAGATGGTCAACTGTACGATTAAAGGTATACTCTAGAGGCTTTACATACCTAGAAGAGTACCCTTAGGTATAATTTTACCCCTTTTTTGGGCCTGAGGGACTAAATTTATGAAAAAGGAACCCCCACAGAGTCCATAGTTAAGCTCTTTTTAGACTCCCTAAAATTGAAAAGATCATCGAGTGGCCTTATTCTTTCACACTCGTTAAAATGGTCCAGAAGAACATTCCTGATAGAGTCCATAGTTAAGCTTTTTTCAGACTCCTTAAAAATGAAAAAATGGCCGAGTGATCTTGTCTTTATCACACTCGTTAAAATGGTTTTGAATAGACATCTTATCAGTGCTAGTTTACCCCTTTTTTGAACCGACTAGACTACCTTCGAAAAAGATACCCCAGTGGAGTCTCCTTTTACGTTTTTTCAGACTCTCTAAATATGAAAAACCACCGAGCTTACCTTCTCTGGGCTCGTTAAACTTACATCGAAGGACTTTACCATTGTGTGTGTTGTTAACTGCGTTTTCATACCTGCGTCTTTGGTCTAATTCCAACTCCATGTTTCTCTCAACTAAACCATCTGAAGCATGCCTTATATGCAAGACCTATAGCGCTTTGCCTCTGCGTCTTGACACGTTTGGCCCTGGGAGGGATTTTTCCCAAGTGTCCTTTTTGAACATCAGTCTTTTCCTTGCGCCTCAAACTCGTATGTTTGTGACACTCATCCCTCCTTTGCAACGTAACATTCTTTTATTCTTTTTCAAGCCTTCCAAAATTATTGAAAAAGAAAAAAAAAAAATCAAATATACCCCAAAAAGAGGAAGGGAAAGTATTTTTATTTTATTAGCATCACAATGAGTCGCCCTTGGACAAAGCACATCCTTTTTTTTTTCATCAATCCCTGGGTTTTAATATGACCTTAGGAAGTTGTTCTCGCTACATTGAGCTATTTCCTCCTCCGTTTGGTTACTCTTCCAAACATATGAAGAGTTTGCGTTGCCTCCTGCCTCGTGAACTTATGTTAATACCATGTTGCCTGAGTCTCATCATTTGTCATGCTATTGTCCAAGGGAAGTTTTTACCAAGCCCGAGTCGGCCCCACTACAGTTTGTCTCTTGCCCCCATGCCCGACCATCCTCAAAGTCCAATCAAGTCTTTGTTCAAAATCAATGAAGCCTTCAGTCTAATCATCAAGGTTCTCTAGTCCATGACCGACGAGCCATTGAAGACCTCTGGGTAGTGAATTCGTACACTCAAATTACACTCCTACCCGAGTTTTGAAGATTTTGAAGTTGTTTTTTGAGCTTTGAAGACCTCATCTCCAGCCATCAGGCCTTATCAGCTTCTAGAAGATGGATACTCTGCATGTATATCTTTTTGATATTGATATGTAGCTTTGTTGTGTATTCCTCACAGCTGCACTTTATATAGTTATATGACATGGATCAATATTATGCAGTTCTGATGGTACCAGATCAATGTTATGCGGGTTTTTTGGTACCATATCAATTCTTATTAAGATCAAATGATTAGGATCATGAACAATCAACCATTTTAATCGAATTAACTCAAGAAAATTAAACAAAATATTCCTTAATCATACGTTACCTCTTTATGCACTTGAACAAGGTCATTAATTGTATTTATGGAGGCAACAATCAAGTTTATACTCATAACATAGGTAAAATAGGTTCAGATAGGGGGTAATAGAGGGTATTAGAAGTGTCAAAATGGAGGCTCAACATTCCCCCATGCTTAAGTCAGTGTTTTTCCTCATGCAACAATGATCTTCAAAATTTCAAAATTGATGATACTCTTCACTCGATCAAGTATTCCCTGAAGTTTCACCTTTCTTCAGCTCCTTAAGTTCCTGTCATACATATAAACTTCCTGGCCTATGCTTCATATTCTTACCCATGACAAAGTAGTTATGACGAAAAATTGGAGTCATGAGTAATAGATTATATCTCTTAGTGATTTTTTGCTAAGCCTTATCGAATCTATTGTCGATCATAGTTAAGATAAAGGGTTGGATGTGACTCTAATATGATTATAGGATAGTGGCCAAGATTTTTCATAATGACTTTGAATAATAGCCCCCCC
>ML810645.1:162135-181045 GCA_009831015.1 Picea engelmannii
ACAAGTGCACCCATTATCATATAGAGCTAAATGTGAAAATATCTTCTTAAAGGAGAGCAAGGATGATTCATTCAAGGTTGAGTGTATAAATGTAGGAGGAAGATGTACATGAGAGTGAAAACAATTCAATACAAGACTTAAATGATCCTTAATAGAAAGAACATGAAGAGATTAGCTCATACCTCTAATTACCTGAAGTGAAAACAATGTTAAGCACATGAAAACGATCATATCCTTTGGCATCAGTACCAGATAAGTAATTGATATCAGAACATGTTTTTTCAATACCATAATAGATAGTACCAGAATAGAGTGAAATGATGGATGATTTTTTCTCATTTATGGCAACAACCACTTCACAAAGGAACTCAATGATAATATATGAGGAGATGCATATGAGGGCTTGCAAAAGTTCATGGTAGGGAGCATGCAATAATTGAGAGTAACCATATGTTTACTGCATAATTAGTCTAATTCCTTAGTAAAACGAAAACATGTTGAGTTTATATGTCCTATTGCTTGAAGCATTTAAATTGAGCAGCAAAACTTGAATATATTATTATAGCTACTGACACCTTATTACCAGTACCAGATCACTTGAGTACGGGATGAGCGTAGACCTAGTGCTTTTGAAACTTTTGTAGGCTGCACCTTTGTAGAAGTTGCTGGTGTTTTCTGCAAACTGGAATTTGTAGACTTCTCCTTGTGGATGACATACTCTGAGTATCAAGATGTAGAAGATGCTAGCAATCATTTTTTCTATAGGAAGAAACATATGAATTTGTTGAAGTATCACGCTGGAAAAACACAGCTTCTGTTGCCACTTCAATTTTATTAGAAAATAAACCTAACTACTACTGTCTCAACAACCACTTCCCCATGCTTGAGGTTTTCCATGGCCTCATGAAAACAATGTGAGACACTAAAAATTTTCTCAGAGGGTTGCGAACATCTGCTAAAAACAAACCAATAGAACTAATTAAAACTAGATTTTTATTCATGCTTAAAAATAGAAAATTTAGGGAAAATGTCAAAAGTTGAATTATTAGCTATGAATAAAATAGTTTGGAATTAACATTTAGTTTCAACTTCCATTAAAAATATCACTAAATTGATCATACTTGTGAAATAGTGGTCTTAAAATAGATAGGTAATGATAAAGCATGAATGCATCATTTTTAACAACTTAAGGAAAAAGAAGAAATTTGAAGAAATAGGTCATGAAGCATTCCCTTAAGTGTTATCATTTGTTGACAATGATGACTTCTCTACTTTTGAAACCCTTCTAGTATTATACGTGCATTCAGAGGATGAAGAGATTCCCTTCTCATAAGATTCCAAACAAAATAATCATAACTTTTAAAAAGAAATCTACTATAGGAATGAGAGATCTTAAACCGACTGCTTATTAGCTTTTGACATTCCCATTTATTAAAAATATGAAAGATAGGTTGCATTGCAACATTTATTTATTTATTTACTATCCTACTCTAATTGAACAAAACAAAATTTCCTTCAAGTATAGGAATACTTCCAGTGAAGCCATGTGTGTAACAGGGTTAGACATATATCCATACTCAGGTTTAATAGATAAATTTTAATGCATACCGGAGTATGAAGGACCATCTGCTTTGATGATGAGATCAAGCAATAATGAAAAATATAAGAGTGGTGTGACCTAATAACTAATTGAAACCATATTTCAATCAGATCACTATATTCTTGTTTATTTTCTTCGTTTAGGTCACACTGAATGTCCTCCTCTACCATGCTATGCAGATTATCCTCTTCAAGATGATTGGTATTTGGAGTACATACAAGATCTGTTGAGAGGCATGCTAAGGAATCCTCAATCTCAGGATCCACTGGTTTCTCTCCATTGAATTCTATCCATGATTCTTTATTCTCCTCAATAAATTGACAAGAGGAATCTGACAGGTCTTCTAAATCTTCTTGTGGAGAGACAACTAGATTCTTGACTGCTGTCAAGATATGCTCTTCTTGAGAGGAAGATATCCCAGTTGTTGCTAGAATGCGAGAAAGTTCTTGGAGTAACTTTCTTCAAGCTCTTGATCATCCTTGAATTACTCTAGCTGGTTGATGATCCCTGTCTCACAACACAACTTAGTACTCGAGGGTTCTTATAGCACCCCCAAAATGATTTATGATGTAAGGATCTGAATTTTAAAACTATTTGAAAAAATAAAACACACCAAACTTGAACTCCTTGCATTACTGGGATCCTGCTGTCACCAGGTTATCGGTTTGCACAAATTAGCTCATCATAAATAAAACTAAATTTACATAAAATAAGGAAAAACACACTTGCATTAAAAGAAGAGGACAACCTAAGTTTGGAGAAACCCCAACAAAGTGGATGTGTGGGCTCTTCCCACACATCTTACCATATTCTCTCCGCCCTTAGGTCATCCATAAAAAAAATCCAAAACCATTAAAGAAATCTGATTCAAATACTACCTATTACCATTTACAACTCCCTCGCAACAACGCCAAAATGTTGGTGCAATTATTTGCATAATATATTACCAAACATAAATTATCAACCAGATTCATAATCAATAGAGATGATGCACTATATGTGCCGATAACATATAGGTTCCTATGTCTGATGAGTATAGCATAAATAAGAAACAATTAACACCAATACTCTATTTTACAACTTTTTAATCTATCTTCCTCACACAAATTACAAATCAGAAAACAAAACTCATAAACCGAATCCAACAAGCATGTGATCTAAAGGTTCTTGCTCAAGTAATGAATCTATCCATTTACAGGCTCATGAAATAAAAAGATGGAATTTGAATCTGTCCCTTGTAGCAACTAAACCAATCAATAATTAACACTTTGTTTCAAACTTAGAAGAGAAAATTGATAACAGAACTTCTCAAACAAACAATGGATCAAAAGGTTCTTTCTTACGTAGCAAGTCCGTTCATTCTAGGCTTAGGAATTAGAGAGATTAACTAAAGATCTTGTTTCCTGTAGGAATCAAAACAATAATTAACAATCAAATCCAGTCACTCTTAAACAAAATTCAAATCATAACACAATTTTGTTCAATCAAACCTATGTAGTACAGAAAACAGTCAATATAATTGAGAGGCTTCATTATGGAACATGAAAATAAGAGATAAATTCCTCTGGTTTCTGTACATACTGAGAAAACTACAATCAGAAACTCAAAATAACATTTTCTTAACATTCCCATACATCAAACAACTAAATGTTACCCTACAGGAATAGAAAGGAAACTAACTGTGCACACTATTTCAAAAGAAAACAATTTTGTGTTTAATATTTAAAATTATTAACAAAATAGAACTATTAATTATTCACACAATCACACAAATAATATACAGGGAGGTTTACCTTAGTTGGGATGGTGGGCCCTTGCCAAACCAACAAGGAACCTCTTAAGAAAATAGCAAACTAAAACGTTTTACTCATACCCAGAAATTGCACAACAGCTCATTTGTATTCCTTCAACTTGTAAAATCGAATCAGCAATTCATCATCTTATATATTATGGAAATATGAATCATTTTTTTCATTACATCCATACGTATCTCCTGTGTATCCTATCTCCTATACAACATCCATTATAAAGAAGGTGAACCGTTACTATCAAGAGATAAGGATAATTGTTAAACAATTTTAAAATATTACAATTGGAAATACATTTCAAATCTTTAGGGATGGAATTCATCCTCATGACACAAAGTGCATGAGTGATGAAGTCAATCATGATCTTGAAAACTACTTTGGAGACTTTGATTCAACCAATTTCTTGGAATCTCCTTCAACAAACGTGCTCAACAAGTGAATTTTGGAAATAACAATTGGTACCAGAATACACACAATCGTTTGGTACCAGAATAACACAGTTGCACTGGTACCAGAATAGGCGCAGTTGTTTGGTACCAGAATAACACGGTCACACTGGTATCAAAATAGCACAGGCTGGTACCGGAATAGCACAGGTTGTTACCAGAATAACACAGGGCAGTACCAGATCAATATTATGCAATTCTGTTGGTACCATATCAACGTTATGCGGTATTGTTGGTACCATATCAATGATTATTAAGATCAAATGATTAGGATCATGCACAATCAACCATTTCAATCGAGTTAACTCAATAAAATTAAACAAAATATGCCTTAATCATACGTTAACTCTTTATGCACATTGTTATAACCCTAATTTTCACCAGACATGCTTACCTGGCCTCAGGCCATCTTAGATTTCTTCTTTGCCAAAACATTAATGAACAACTCTTCTTAAAAACCCATTTTATAAAGCCCCACGTTCCCTGCTTCATTATTGCACACGTGTACACGCTAGCTGGCCGAAGACAACCCACGTGTACATACAAAAGCATGGGAAAAGGAAAGTTGTTGATGGAACACACATCTTTGGGTAAGTTGACTAAACCTTTCTGCCATGCATGGTCGGTCACTCGACCAAATACCTAGCTTCTTCTAGCCTATAAAAGAAGGGTTAGGGGTCCCATTTGAAAGGAGGAAAATGATAGTAAAGAGGCTATACCCAATTGAGCATTCCCTTTGTCCCAACCTTTAGCCATCCTTGTGCAAAAAGAAGTATAGAGAAAAGCAGTTGGAGGACAGTTGAAGAGGAGCCCAGGACCAGGTTTGTGGAGCAATGGCCGACTTCATCATTGTAAGTTGCTTTAGTGAATTTAATAATAAAGAAGTACTTTTTCCGTCCCACCATATGAGGTTTTCATTTTTTATTGCGTACATGTTGATTAAATCTCTAACCCATTAATCTATAGATTAAATGCATGTGGAGTTCTTTGTTTGTCTTTTGTGAATGCAGGTCAGCCTTGGGAGGAGAGATGCAGTCAAAGAGTGACCAAGCGTGAAGAGGGATCAATATCAAACGTCAAAATAAGGTATGTTCACTTGATCTTATTAACTAGGTATTTGCTTAAGAATAATGGGGTTTAGGTCTTGGATGATGGTAAAAAGTATGAATCTTTAGGTCTTTTATGCAGGCATGATAAAACCCTAAGTTCTAGTTCGTAGAGGGATTTCTCACTCACAACAGAATTCGAAACCATACTAGGGACTCTCTAGGGTTCTTTGGAGATTTTTTATTGGGTATTTTGAAATTGGTTTTACT
Organism: Picea engelmannii; assembly: GCA_009831015.1. Taxonomy (NCBI): domain Eukaryota; kingdom Viridiplantae; phylum Streptophyta; class Pinopsida; order Pinales; family Pinaceae; genus Picea; species Picea engelmannii. The sequence goes on from ML810645.1 coordinate 167,306, forward strand.
ACCTTTTTTGAGTTTCTGCAAGAAGTCTGAGTGTTCAGGGGTTCTGGTTCTCAATACCAGTCTTCCCTGCTCTGCTTACCAGACTATTTCTTTTATGTTTTTGAGAGTCTTAAAAGGCATGCGTGCCCTGTAGTGGGATAGATCGTGTATGCACGTGCTCTACCTTTAGTCAGCCCGCGTATGTACACCTGGTGATGAAGTGCTAGCTGTGTGTCTGAGAACCCAGGAAATCCTTCTTAGGAAGAGGCAGTCATCCTCTCCCCTGCAGAAGTGATCCTTCTCAGGGATCTTCTGGGTCCTTCTAGGTCTCTGATTGAACAGTCCATAGTCAGGTAAAAACCTCAGGATTAGCTTTGTTTTGTGAAATATATCTTGCCTCTTCTTTGTCAAAGTAAGTTTTTGTACCTTTAAGGGGTTTTGGTTTTCAAGACCAGTACTCCCTACCTAAGATTAGCTACTTGTCCTCCTTTTTTGAGGAAAAAAAGAGGCACACATGGCCTGTAGTGGGCCTAAATGTGTGCATATGCATCTTGTCTTTGGGCAACCTGCGTGCATATGATGGTTGTTGAAGTGACAGTCGCGTGTATGTCTAGAAAATTTTGAGGAGGCAGTCATCCTCTTCCCTGTCAAGTGTTTACGTCCAAGGTTTTTCTTGTTTCTTTCTGGTCTCTGTCATAAGCTGTTTTAGCCTAGGTTGTATCCCAGCATATATTTCTTTTTCATTTAAAATATTTTTTGTGTTTCCTATCTTTCTTGACTTATTTTTAGCTTGAAATTTTAAGAAAAATGAGTTGCATTTAAAAAAAAAAAATCCTGAATCATGCATTCATCAGTTTCTTTTAGAATATTTTGTTATTTCTTCTTTGATTGGAAGAAAATATAAAAACAAAAACTTAGTTTGTTAGATCTCTTTCTTTCCTGGCATTTTCTTTGCATTGTTATTTGAAAAAGGAAAATAAATTAGCATAGCGTTATGTTTTCTTCTAATTTTAAAAGCATTTCAAATATATATATATATATATATATATAATCATTCTTTTCCAATGTTCATGTAAGTTTCATCATTTTTCACAAAGAGTCTTAACAACATCAGTTGCACTACCGTACCCCTTTTGAGTAAATCAAGCCTTAAAAAGAACGCTAATTAAAAATTACTAGCCTTTATGTTTGTAGGGTCCATCAACTAGATTAGGCTAGAGCCTTGATTTAGGTTGGAGAAGAAACTCTTCAAGGCTATAAAACAAACATACGATTATGTTTTAAGGAGTGTAGAAGTCCAGTAATATGGAAATTATCTGGGAACCCCCTCTAACACAGGGGATAAACACGAGGTCACGTGCGGAAAGGTAGCATAGATAACCTCTCCAAAGTCGAACCAAGTTTAGTCAAGAACACATATAGAGGACTTGTCTTGGGATTCTATTGATCGCATTTGCCACGGAGCTTCATGTTTCTCGAATCCGTTCGAGGTCCTCAGTCATCTTTCGGAACACTTTATTTTTATACCCTTGATAGGTTTCGGGCTTGATACCCTTCTCATTGCGGTCCACCCGACTATCGACTGTACCCGCCTGTTGATTGTTCACGAGCTGACAACCTAGTTGCCTTTATTTTAGGGACTTACACATGTGACCGTAGGGGTATACCGCAGTACCTAGGGAATACATCGGGCCATGCTTTGTAGAGTATACCCGGAGGGTGATTTTGTATTCAAGTTTCACTTGCACTGGTAAGTTGCTCTAGTGTTGGTTGGTGTAACTGTTCTTCCAACTAGTTAGTCATTTGCTTGATTTGCCTTTAGGAACTTTTAGTGTGTGCTTTGTGCTCCCTAGTTTTCCATAGTGAGTTAGTCAGTTGTGTCTTTGGGTCTCTGACCTAGGGTGGTAGACCGCCCACTCCACTGGTTGAGAGGACTTTTCAATCATCCGCTTAGAAACGTGGAGCTGCCTCTTTATAGGCGTTGTTTTGATAACACTAGTTCTTCAGAGTCAATGTGTGAGACTTTTACAGACTTGAATGATCCCACAAGGGGAGAACCTGTGCATAGGATATTCATGGCTAATTTTCCCGACCATACCAACCAAGGAACCCCTTCGCAAGGGGATTCTTGTGCTTTTCCCTTCTTTGGAAATGTTGGTGTCCCTTTGATGGCCACTTTGTACCTTCTTGGGTTGAATGTGGGAGTACCGGTTTGGTTGGGTACCATTCCAAATGTCCTGAATGCTCTTGACACTTATCAGTTAAGCACCTTTAGTCACGAGTACCCTGTAGATGTTTCTTCATCAGCAAAGTCTTATCCTCCTCCTTCTCCTGCCTCTGATGAAAGTACAGTTACTAGTAACCAAAAGTCTAAACGAAATAGAAAGAGGAAGAATAGGAAGAAGAAATCACTAACCTCTGCGAGTCATGTTGGAGATAGGTCCTCAACCTCTGCAATTCATGTTGAACACCAACACCTAGCCTCTGCAAGTCAAGTTGGGGGCACTCACCCAGCCCCTACCAGTCATGCTGGGGGAAAAAGTCCAGCCACTGCTAGTCATACTGGTAATAGGTCTGTAGCCTCTGCAAGTCATGTTATCGACCCATCACTAACCTCTGCAAGTCATGTTGGATATGTACAACCAACCATTGCCATTCATGTTGGGGGCTTTAATTATGTTGAGAAACCTAGACGGATAGGATGAAATCCTAAGTTCCCTTGTAATATTTGCAAGGGAGATCAACTTACTCATCTGTGCCCTAGCATTCCAGAGGTACAAAGATTGTGGTCCCTGTCTGCAAGATCTTTTGATTCTGAGTCTTTTGAGGTTTCCTCGTAGTCGATTCAACCATTGGTTGAGAAAGTGGTCATGCTGATGCAGTCATCGATTGATCCCACTCCTATTTTGGGGGGTGAGGTGCCTTTAGACCATGTAGTCTCTCAGCCTATTCATCCATTGGTTGTGAAAGTGGTCATGCTGATGCAGTCATCGGATGATCCCACTCTTCTTTTGGGGAGTGATGTGTCTACCGACTATGTTTTTAGCATTTCTGGTTCAATACTTTCAGAACAAGGGGGCATTTTTCTCATTCTGAGCACACCCCCTCCAAGCCCTAGGATGGTTTCCTTTGATTTGAATGACCTTGTTGAGCCTCGTCTTCCTTCTGCCGCACCTTTTCAAATAAGGGTTGAAGTTAATTCAACAAACATTTATCTATGTATTGTGGATGAGGCAGTATTTTATCCTCCTCGGTTTGGAAAGTCTCGGGATCTCCCTAGCTTGTGTTTGCTTCACATGAGTTTTTGGATTTTGACAGATGTCCTAGTGAATATTTGGGGATTCTTCCTTAGTTTCCTATCTCGTTAGGTGGGAAGACTTTCCGTGTCGATGTTATAGTGGTGCAAGGCCCATTAGATTTCAATATGCTTCTCTGGCGTGATTATGTATATCCTATGAAAGTTGTGGTGTCTACGCTCTTCCGAGTGATGCATTTCCCTCACAATGGAAGCATTGTCACTATTGACCAGCTGGCATTTGATAAACACCATCCTAATTCAACATTAGTTCAAGATTCCCCTTTATATATTCCCAGTGTTCACGTAGACTCCACCCCGCCACGGGTTAATTATGTGGCGTCTTATCCTTGATGTTCAATTGCTTCTAAGTAGGAACCTGTGCAATCATGTTTTCCTTCTCGAGACTTGGAATAAAAAAATGATCCATTGGTCTATGCAATGGGGGCATGGGATCCCTTGATTCCCCCTCTTGGTCCAAGTAGGCTTGAGTATCCTTCCGAGTCTGATCTCGTTCTTTGTAGATCCTCAAGCCCTCGTGCTCGTGACTCTTCACTGATAGACTATGCCAGTCCTGGCCAGAACCTCCATCATCATATGGAGTATGGTTAGTTTGCTTCACCCTTTAGAATTGTCGACCCTCATTTGTGTGATTTCTAGGATTTTGAATTGCCTTCAGATAAGGCTATCCTTGAAGCCATGACTATGGTTTCTATACCGCGGGAGGAATTACATCGTGGTTTGTGTTTTCTTCCATTTTGGGAGACTTCCCAAGTTGACTATCTAAGAGACTCCTGGTCTGAGCCTAGCAGTGGGCTCTACCTGAATCAGTTTCATACATGAGTTGTAGCCCCCATGGAGTCATCTTTAAGCCCTTTTCAGACTTCCTAAAGATGAAAAGATTGTTGAGTGACCTTGTTTCTTCACACTCGTTAAATTGGTCCAGAAGAACATTCTTTATACGGGTCTTCTTTTAAGCCCTTTTCAGACCCTCTAAACATGAAAATATTTTTGAGCGATCTTGTGGGCTTTCACGCTCGTTAAACTGAAATTTGAAGTCACGTCTATCCGGTGGTAGTTTACCCCTTTTTCGGTCCAGATGGTCAACTGTGCGAACAAAGGTATACTCTAGAGGCTATACATCCCTAGAAGAGTACCCTCAAGTATAATTTTATCCCTTTTCCGGGCCTGAGGGACTAAATTTACGAAAAAGAAAACCCCATGGAGTGCATAGTTAAGCTCTTTTCAGACTCCCTAAAATTGAAAAGATCGTGGAGTGACCTTATTCTTTCACACTCTTTAAAATGGTCCAGAAGAACATTCCTGACGGAGTCCATAGTTAATATTTTTCCAGACTCCTTAAAAATCAAAAAATGGTCGAGTGATCTTGTCTTTATCACACTCGTTAAAATGGTTTTGAATAGACGTCTTGTCGGTGCTAGTTTACCCCTTTTTCGAACCTACTAGACTACCTTCGAAAAAGGTACTCCAGTGGAGTCTCCTTTTATGTTTTTTCAGACTCTCTAAATATGAAAAACCACTGAGCTTACCTTCTCTGGGCTCGTTAAACTTACATCGAAGGACGTTACCATTGTGTGTTTTTTTAACCGCATTTTCATACCTGCATCTTTGGTCTAATGCCAACTCCATGTTGGTCTCAACTAAACCATATGAAGCATGCCTTATACGCAAGACCTGTAGCACTTTGCCTTTTCCTCTTGACACCTTTGGCCCCGGGAGGGATTTTTCCCAAGTGTCCTTACTTTGAACATCATTCTTTTCCTTATGCCTCAAACTCGTATGTTTGCGACACTCATCCCTCCTTTGTAATGTAACATTCTTTTATTCTTTTTCAAGCCTTCCAAAATTATTGAAAAAGACAAAAAAAAAAAAATCAAATATACCCCAAAAAGAGGAAGGGAAAAGTATTTTCTTTTTATTGGTAGCACAATGAGTCTCCCTTGGACAAAGCACATCCTTTTGTTTGTTCATCAAGCCCTAGGTTTTAATGTGACCTTAGGAAGTTGTTCTCGCTACATTGAGCTATGTCCTCCTCCGTTTGGTTACTCTTCCAAACATATGGAGAGTTTGTGTTTCCTCCTGCCTCGTGAACTTATGTTAATACCATGCTACCTGAGTCTCATCATTTGTCATGCTATTGTCCAAGGGAAGTTTTTACCAAGCCTGAGTTGGCCCCTCTATAGTTTGTCTCTTGCCCTCATGCCCATCCATCCTCAAAGTCCAATCAAGTCTTTGTTCGAAATCAATGAAGCCTTTAGTCTGATCATCAAGATTCTCTAGTCCATGACTGAAAATCCGTTTAAGACCTCTGGGTAGTAACGTCGTACACTCATATTACACTCCTACTCAAGTTTTGAGGATTTTGAAGTTGTTTCTCGAGCAAGACCTCATCTCCAGCCATCAGGCCTTATCAGCTTCTAGAAGATGGATACTCTACATGTATATATTTTTGATTTCGATATGTATCTCCACTGTGTATTCCTCGCAGCTACACTTTATATAGTTATATGACATGGATATAAAGTGTATTTGATTCGTAGCCATGATTTTATTTTATCCCGAGCATGGGTATGCCCGCCTTGGTGAGACAATTATTATTTTGTGGACGACACCTCCTGATTTCTGGTCCCTGGGCTCACTTGTTTGGAACATCGGTGAAGATTGTTAATGTATTTCGATCATCAGATTCTCTTCTGACCTCACACATTAGGGGGAATCTGTTATAACCCTAATTTTCACCAGACATGCTTACCTGGCCTCAGGCCATCTCAGATTCCTTCTTTTCCAAAACACTACTGAACAACTCTTCTTAAAAAACCCTTTTATAAAGCCCCACGTGCCTTGCTTCATTACTGCATATGTGTACATGCTAGCTGACCCAAGATAGCCAGCGTGTACCTACAAAATCATGGGAAAAGGAAAATTGCCAATGAAACACACAGCTTTGGGTAAGTTAACTAAACCTTTATGCCATGCATGGCTGGTCACTCGACCAAATACCTAGCTTCTTCTAGCCTATAAAAGAAGGGTTAGGGGTCCCATTTGAAAGGAGGAAAATCATAGTAAAGGGACTATACCCAATTGAGCATTCCCCTTGTCCCAACCTTTATCCATCCTTGTGCAAAGAGAAGTATAGAGCAAAGCAGTTGGAGGACAGTTGAAGAGGATCCCGGGGCCAAGTTCGTGGAGCAGTGGCCGACTTCATCATTGTAAGTTTATTTAGTGAAGTTAATAATAAAGAATTACTTTTCCTGTCCCACCATGTGAGGTTTTCATTATTTATTGCGTACATGTTGATTAAATATCTAACCCATGAATCTGTAGATCAAATGCATGTGGAGTTCTCTGTTTGTCTTTTGTGAATGCAGGTTAGCCTTGGGAGGAGAGTTATATTCAAAGAGCGACCAAGCATGAAGAGGGATCGATATCAAATGACGAAATAAGGTATGTTCACTTGATATTATTAACTACGTATTTGCTTAAGAATAATGGGGATTAGGTCTGGGATGATGGTAAAAAGTATGAATCTTTAGGTCTTTTCTGCATGCATGATAAAACCCTAAGTGCTAGTCCATAGAGGGATTTCCCACTACAAGACACATGAACAAGGTCATTAATTGTATTTATGGAGGCAACAGTCAATTTTATACTTAGAACATAGGTAAAATAGGTTCAGATAGGGGGTAATAGAGGGTATTAGAAGTGTCAAAATGGAGACTCAACACTTGTACTTAGCATTGGATTTCTGCAAAATCTCCTAGACCTGTTGGCGGATGTGGTGAATTCTCTCAATGAATCTGGTGGCTTTGTCAATCATAGACTGATCAGGGGAAGATTTTTTCTATGCGGTGGCAAGAGGAAGTGAAACATCAATGGGTCCCAAGGATTGGAATCCCAAAACCAATTGAAATGGGCTATGGTTGGTGGAACTATGGAGAGCCCTATTGTAGTTGTGTTGGACACATGGGAGACTTTTGTACCATGTTCGAGGATGATTAGAATTATACATGCGCAGGATGTGAAAAAACATCTGATTGATGACGTCAATTTGGGGTGGAAAGCAATGGATTTTGTGAGCTTAGTGTTCAACAAAGACCAGAGACTCGACCAAAAGGTGTTGAGGAACCTGTTGTCTCAGTCGGAGATGATGTTTTGTGGTATCCCAAAGTGGACCCAAAATCATTCGAAAAAGAGCTTGGCAGTATCTTCCACCGTGACATTCTTCTTACAGGCTGTGAGGATGGCCATCTTCAAAAACTGATCAATGACCACAAACATGCAGTCATTTATGTGCTTGGTGAACGACAAACCAGACATGTAATCCATGGAGATGGGTTCCCACAACTTCTCAGGAATAGGAAGAGGGGTGTATAATCCTTTCTTCTTAATGGATAGCTTGGAAATAGCATAGGCATTGCAAGACTTGATATACTTGCTGATGTCTTGTCGAATTTTGGGTCAATAAAAATCTTTCTAAAGAACGGCCACAGTTTTCTCTACGCGAAAATGTCTTTCTACCCGACTATAGTGGGCTTCCAAAATCATCTTTTCACGCTCGCTTGTAGGAACATAGATATGGCCCAGGTGGCATAAGAGTATGTCCTGAATGTGAAAATCAGTAACAATGGCGCTTGTACCAAAGATCTTATATGCGGTGGCGAAGTCAGATCTTGCTAGTAAATTTGGGGCCACTTCAATGTTTCATGTCCATAGGAATGGAGCACAGTGGTGATTGCAACCACAGGAGGCTGACTGTGGCAGTCAACGACACAATTGGAGATACCTAACTTATACTTGATGTTGATATAGAAATCATCCAGGTAGGTGGACCACTTATGATGGCGGTCCATCTGCAATTTCTCCTTTGTCTGTATGAACTGTAGAGGATTGTGATCAGTGTGTATGATTGTCTCTTTCCCCAAAATGTAATGTTTCCATTGACGACAGGATTGGACAATGGAATACATTTCCTTGTCACAGGTGGGGTATTTTTGGATACTATCAGAGAGTGTCTCATTATGGTATGCCATAGGATGCCCATGCTAAGTGATAACTGGGCCCACAACATAGCCAGATGCATCAATCTAAATATCGAATGGTTGTTGCAGATCGGGTAAGGAGAGTACTGGAGCTGAGCACAAGCAATTTTTCAGATCATCAAATTCTCATTGCTTCTCCTTCCCCCACTCAAACTTGGCCCTACCACCACCCTTGGTCACCTGGCGAAGGGCCCAGGAAATATGGGAGAATCCCAACACAAACCATCAGTAGAAATTGGCTAGTCCCATGAAGCTCTGAACCTCGATCAATGTGGTCGGGGATGGCCAGTCATGAATGAATTGGATCTTAGCTAGATCAACATGTACTCCATGTTCATCAATGATGTATCCCAGGCATTGGACCCTGTTCATGTCGAAAGAGCAGTTTTCCAAGTTGGCATAAAGCTTGTGTTGTTGTAGAGTGCTCAAAACCTGTTGAATAATCTGCATGTGCTCCTCCCACATTCTGCTAAAGATGAGGATGTCATCCAAATATACTACCAAAGAGGATTTGGTGAAGGGTCTCAATACATCATCATCAACCTCATGAAAGTGGCTGGTGCATTTGTTAAGCCAAAGGGCATGACTAGCCATTCATAGAGACCTTCTTTAGACTTGAAGGTTGTCTTCCATACATCCGTTGGTTCGATGGGAACCCAGTGATAACCAGACTTCAGGTCAATCTTTCTGAATAAATTTTCCCTCTTGAGTTGGTCAAGAAGGTCATCAATCCTAGGGATGGGGTAGCAGTTCCTGACTATGATTTTGTTTAAGTATCTTTAATCAATGCAGAGTCGCCAAGTCCCTTCCTTCTTCTGCACCAGTAAAATCAAGCTTCCGCAAGGGGAGAATATGGGCATGATGTTCCCCTTTTGAATAATCTCTTGGATATGACACCTAATTTCATCATTCTCCATCAAAAAACATTGATAGACTGGTCCATTAGGTAGAGGTGCGTCGGGGGTCAGATCAATTGGATGCTTGACTTGGCAGTGTGTTGGTACCCCTGTAGGTGAGGCAAAGATGTCTCTGTATTCTTCCATGATCCTGTCCACTTGCTTCTACTGCAAATAGAGGCATTGTGTAGAGGCCATAGATGTGGCAAAAAACTTCTACTTACTGTGAGAATGGATCACAAATAAGACAAACTTCCTGGTATGTGAAATGACCTTACTGCATTTTTTATCAGAGATTAAAGAAATAAAAGTAGGTGGGGCCACCTCTAGGATCCTATACAATTGTCTACCCAAATTAATAATAAAACTGTGGGGTCTAGACTCATACACATCATGAATCTTCCACAAATATGGTTGTCCTAAAAGAACATCACAAAATTCAAGGGGAGAAATATCACACAATACCTCATATTTGAAAGGCTTGATGTCATAGGGAAGACAACATTGTCGGATGACACATAGATCTCTTCCTTGACGAAGCCAGTCGATGGTGTAGGGTTGCGGGTATGACATCATTGGCAGGTCCAACCACTTGATGACCTCTGTTGAAATCAGGTTTTCTAACTACCGCTGTTGACTATGAAATGAATCGGAGTCCCCTTGACCCACATCTGTGAGTGAAAGAGGTGTTCCCCTTCCTCTGGTTCGCTTGGCCGAAATTTGGTGGAAGCGACCGTGGCACTAGGTTCAACATTGATAATATACTTCCCTCCTTTAGGATTTGACTCAGAATCAGAATCGACCTCTGACTCAGAAGCCTTCATCTCAGCCATGAGGGACTACTTGGAGCGACATTGGTCAGCGTTGTGCTAAGGACTTTTATGGTACTCACACCATTTTCCCATGTTCTTCTTTGTCTTCTCATTTCCCTTATTTTTTTGTAGTTTGGATGGATTTTCCTAAGGGTGACCATCTCAAATTGGTCCCTTGATGTATGGGTTGGGGTTGCCTTTTCCCTGCTTCGACTGTGAGGGGTTTGCAGATCCAAACTCTCATTGTTTTTGCTTAAATTTCTTCTTGATCTTGACAACATATCTATAAGCCATGCCCAATGAGGCAATGTACAGAAACTCCATTTATGTTTGAATATATCTATGAAAACAACCACGATATTTGAGCACCAGATGACGCTCAGAATCTTTGATACCCAATTTTGTGCGTAGGGTATGGAAAATATTGGTGAAGTATGGTACTGTCTGGTCCCTTTCTTGATGTAGGGTGGTCCATCTGGTGTACTGGTCCTTGTAGCTTCCAACATGGTAGTATTGTTCTTTAATGGTGTCCCAGAAGGAATCCCATGTAGGGGCCACCACAAAAATTGTAGATTCCTATATAGCTGTTTTGTCAGAGTAAGTATCCCACCAGTAGTTAACATGGGGACTGACCATGAGGAGTGCAAAAGTGATCTTTTCCCTATTGGAAAAATTGTGCATTGAAAAATATCCTTCGAGCATATTCAACCATTTATATACAACATCCACATCTATCAGTCCTTCAAATAATGGAATATCAAAATTTACCTGTACTTTGAAGGGGGTTGCATGGCCGCTTGATGAAGATGCTTCTCCCGTGGGAAACCGTCGAAGGATCTGCGCAAAGTTGTCCATAATTTCATTCCTTTGTCATGTGAGGGATTCCTCGAGCAACATTTTAATAGGATCTCCTGCTCCATCATCTTTATTTTTGTATCCTATGTTTTGTTTCCGGTCTCGGCACGATCGATCTGGTAATGGATCGATTGGTTCAAGTCCCAACTTCTTGTACCCAGACCTTGTCTGGGACATGCATGAAGAAAAATAAATTAAGAGAAGATTGCTCTGATACCACTGATCTAGATTTAGGAGCGGAACGAATTGATTAATAGACTAAATATCATAAACACAGAGATAAGAAGAATAACACAAATATCCAGTGAAAAAGATCTTCTATTAAATAAAGAAATAGGATGAAACTGAAAACTGCAGAACTGAAACTTGCTCGAATGGTGGTAGCTATCTCTGAGAAGAGATGTGGATGCTATGTGCATACATCTGAGAAGAAAATTACAATAAGGCTCCAAATGCCCTTTTCATCTTATTCATTAATTCCAAAACCCCAGACATCCAAAAACCTAACCCTAGAAGGTGAAACACCAAAATTCATGTGGGCCCTATGGGTAAGTTGGTGAAATTTGGTACCTCAACTTCCTAGGGTCATAACTTTTTCATACGACCTTCGTTTTAGGCACATGATAGCCCGTTGGAAAGTTCTTTCAGAGAACTACACATTCTGTCATCAGAACCTGACTTTGTATATAGTTTGACTATGGAAAGCAAAAAAAACAATGTTTAGGGCCCCATAACAACCCTGGAAGTACAACAAGATGTGTTGACATGAAAATATACAAAATAATCCAGTTGGATTAGGCAAGAGGCCACCTGTATCCACCTAGAGAATGTGTGAGGCTTCAGACAACCCCAAAAGTGTAGAACTCACAATTGTAAAGCAGTACACGAAGACGTGCTGAATAAAAAATGGACATGAGGATCCAATTGGAATAGGTGGGTGGCCACCAATATCCATCTGGATCATTGATCTCAGCCACCAATGATTATTTTGAGTGGTATTCATTGGTGTTGTGATAGGGGATTTTGTGGAAGTCACACTACTTCCCAGTGTCATTCTTCCTATTTCCCTTACCTGCTTTTCCCATTTTTTGGACTGGTTGTCATGAGGATGTTGGTTAGGGCCATCTTTATTGTGCTTTGGTAGTTGTAGATTTGCAGACCCAAAATCCCATTTGTTATGGTGCCAAAATTTCTTCTCGATTTTGGCAGCATATTGATAGACAACTCCCAGTGATGAGATGTTTAGGAAAATCATTTCAGTTTGGATGTACCTATGCAGAGCCCCATGGTATTTCAGAACTAGATGCTACTCGAATGATTTGATACCCAGATTGGTACACAAATTATGGAAGGTGTTTGTGAACTCCGACATTGTTTGGACCTTCTCTTGCTATAGTGTGTTCCATCTCATGTACTGGTCGTCATAGTTATCAACATGGCACTATTTTTCCTTGACCACATCCAGAAAAAAATCCCAAGTGGGATTGGTCCCATATATTCTAGATTCCTCTGTGGAACTTTTCTCCCAGTAAGTTTCCCACCAATGTTTGACATGGGGGAGAGCCTTGAGGAGTGCAAAGGTGATATTATCCCTATCGGAAAAATTGTGAACAGAGAAATAACCTTCTAGAATATTTAACCATTTTTCTAGGGAATCCACATATATCTGACCTTCAAATACGGGAATATCAAAGTTAACTTGTACCTTGAAGGGAGAAGTTCCTCCAAAGTGGTCACTTGATGAATATGCATGTGTTGATATTGGAAAGCATTGAAGGATTTGGGAACAATTCTTCATCATTTTGTCCCTTTGTCGTGCAAGAGCTTGCTCAAGCAACAAGTTAATAGAATCTTTTGCTCCACCATTTTTCTTTTCTTTTTCCATGGAGGGTTTCTTGGGCGTGCGTGAGAGATTGTCCTCAAGAGAGGCAATCTCAACACCTAACTTGCTATACTCGGACCTTGTCAAATACATGAACTAAAAAATGATCAAGAGAATCCTTCTCTAATACCACTGATCCATATTTATGAGCGAAACGAAATGAAAGCAGAGATATTACAATGAACACATAGAAATATTGATAGAAATAGAGAACTATAGTAATACATGAATTCTATTAGTGAAAGAACTGTAGAGATAATGTAAAAATACATAGTGAAAGAATGGCGACATCTTATATCTTAGAAGAGATGAGACGGCTATGCTCATTCGCAAGAAGATGAGTACAATGAGGCTCTAAAGGCCTTTTTACAATAAACATGATTTCCAAAACCCTAGACATCCAAAAATCTAACCCTAGGAGATGAAGCGCCAAAAGTCATTTGGGCCCCTTTTGGGTAAGTTAGTACATCAAATTCCTGGGGTCATAACTTTTGCACACGATCTTTTTTTTAGGCATGTGATAGCCCATTGAAAAGGTATTTTTGATAACTACACATTATGTCATCAAACATTGACTATGTCAATAGTTTGACTATGCCAAGCGCAAAAAATGTTGTTTAGGGTCTCAAAACGGATCCGGAAGTACATAAAGATGTATTGAGATGAAAAATGCCAAAATAGACCAGTTGGACTAGATGGGCGGCCACCAATATCCACCTGGATGTTGTGTAGGGCTTCAAGAAATCCTTAGAAGTGTTGAACCCATAATTACAAAGAAGTGTCCCCATTACAGAGAAATGTGATGAATTGAAAACTATCAAGATGAGGTAGTTGGAATTTGGAATAGGTGGGTGGCCACCAATATCCACCTGGATTAGTCATTCCCCCTTAGGAAGCAATGGTCTCCATTTCATTGAGATATCGAGGAAGAGGGGAAAGTGTTTGTTGAATCACTGATCCA
>ML810645.1:181145-195341 GCA_009831015.1 Picea engelmannii
CCCCACTTAAATGTTCAAGTACAAGATGATTCAAAATGAAAATGTCTCCTTGGTATATATAGGAGACTAGGAGGTTTAATGGCCTAAAGCCGACATAAATAAAATAACATTACTAATGTAAATTACAACTAATGGCCTAAAGCTGACATAAATAAAATAACATTACTAATCTAATATGCCCCAATTAAGTGGTAATGAGCCAATATTAGGGCTTAACAGCTAGAATGGTGGAAACTTATCTCTAAAAAGAGATGTGACAGCTACGCTCATTTGCAAGAAGATGAGTACAATGAGGATATGAAGACATTTTTACAATAAACATGAACTCCAAAACCCTATACATCTGAAAACCTAACCCTAGGAGATGAAGCGCCAAAAGTCATGTGGGCCCCATTGGGGTAAGTTAGTATATCAACTTCCCGACATCGTAACGTTTTCATACAATCTTCGTTTTAGGCATGTGATAGCCAGTTGGAAAGGTATTTTCGATAACTACACATTGTGTCATCAAATTTTGAATCAATTAACGGTTTGACTATGTCAAGCCCAAAAAATGTTGTTTAGGGCCTCAAAACGGCTCCGAAAGTACAAAAAGATGTACCGAGATGAAAACTGCCAAAATACGCCAGTTGGACTAGATGGGCAGTTGTTGTTGGGAAAAAAACCCTAAGGACTAGAAAACTAGGGTCAAACTTGCATGCAGATTTTGAGCGAAAAGAAACTACTTTTTTACCTACAACCCAAGATTTAAACCCCTCTTTCACAGTAAATGCATGGAAAAGGACCACTAACCTTATTATTAGCGTTCGATGTAGATCCTCCGTTGCTCTTCGATTACTTGCTTGCGTTGCTCCTTCCATAGATAACCTGCACTCAAGACAAACAACAACTTTGCATGCATGCTACTTCTATACTCAAGGGTTAGAAATCAAGCATAAATTAATCAAACCATAGACAATTCATGCATTGGGACGGAAAAAGTATTCTTTTTATTAATGAAAGTGAATCAACTTACAACAAAGCTGAGACCGACCACCACTCCTTGAACCTGATCCTGGGATCCTCTTCTTCTGTCCTTCAACTACTTTGCGTTAAATCTCCTTTGGCATGAGGAAAGGCTAAAGGGTTGGGACAATGGATTACGTACATGGGCATAGTTTCTTCGCTATATTTGTTTCTCTTCCAAATGGTACCCCTACCCCTTCTTTTATAGGCTAGAAGGAGCTAGGGTTTTGGATGAACCCTCGGCCATGCATGGCCGGGAGTTTCAGTTAACTGACCCATAGCTTTTTGTTCCATCGGCAACTTTCCTTTTTTCGTGCTTTGTTAGGTACACATGGGTTGTAGTGAGTCAGCCAGCGTGCACACACGTGCAGTAATGGGTTAGGGCGCGTGGGCCTTGACACAAGAGGATTTTCAAAGAGTTGTTCAACAGAGTTTTGGAAAATAAGGGATATGAGTTGGCCTGATGCTAGGTAATCATGTGTGGTGCAATTTAGGGTTATAACAGATGCCCCCTAATGTGTGAGGTCAGAAGAGCATATGATGGCCGAAATACATTACCAATATTTACTAATGTACCGAACGATTGAGCCCAAGGATCAGGAACCAGGAGGTGTCGTCTGCAAAATAAAAAATGTCTCACCAAGCCAGGCATACCCATGCTTGGGATAAAATATAACCATGGCTACCAATCAATCACATTGTAGATCCATGTCAAATAACTATAAAGATTAGCCACGAATAATACACAACGGAGCTACATCTCAAAATCAAAAAGATATACATATAGAGTATCCATCTTCCAGAAGCTGATTTGGCCTAATGGTTGTACTTCAGAGCTCGAGCAACAACTTCAAAATCTTATAAAACTCAGGTAGGAGTGTAATATGAGTGTACGACTGTACTACCTAGAGATCTTCTATGGCTCGTCGGTTATGGACTTGATAATCTTGATGATCAGACTGAAGGATTTAGTGATTTTGAACAAGGACTTGATTGGACGTTCAGGATGGCCGGGTATGCGGACAAGAGACATATTGCAGAGAGGTCGACTCAGGCTTAGTGACAAACTTCCCTTGGATAATAGCACAACAAGTGATAAGACTCGGGCAACATATATGTTAATCATAAGTCTACGAAGCAGGAGGCAACACAAACTCTCCATATGTTTGGAAGAGTAACCAAACGGTGGAGGACACAACTCTATATAGCGAGAAAATATTCCTAAGTTCGTACTACATCCCATAGTCCGATGATCAAACAAACAGATGTGCTTTATCCAAGGGCGACTCATTATGCTTCCAATAAAGAAAATACTTTTCCCATCCTCTTTTTGGGGTATATTTGATTTTTTTGTTCTTTTCAATAATTTCAGAAAAATAATAAATGAATATTACGTTACAATGGAGGAACGAGTACTGCAAACATACGATCTCAAGGCACAAGGACAAGACTGATGTTCTGGTAAAATGATACTCAGGAAAAATCCTCCGGCAGCCAAAGGTGTTAAGACGCAGAAGCAAACTGTCACAAGGCTGGTGGATAAGGTATGCAAATGTGGTTGATAGAACACACAATGGTAACGTCCTTCAATGTAAGTTTAATGAGCCCAGAGAAGGTAAGCTTAGTGGTTTTTCATGTTTAGAGAGTCTGAAAAATCATAAAAGGAGACTCCGTTCGGGTACCTTTTTCGACAATAGTCTAGTCGGTTCGAAAAAGGGATAAACTAGCACCGATTAGACGTCACTTCAAAATCATTTTAACGAGTGTGACAAGAACAATATCACTCGGCTATTTTTTCACTTTTAAGGAGTCTAAAAAAAGCTTAAATTTGGACTTCGTCAGGAATATTCTTCTGGACCAATTTAACGAATGTGAAAGAATAAGGTCACTCAGCGATCTTTTCAATTTTAGGGAGTCTGAAAAGAGCTTAACTATGGACTCCACGGGGGTTTCTTTTTCATAAATTTAGTCCCTGAGGCCTGAAAAATGAATAAAATTATACCTGAGGATACTCTTCTAAAGAATGGGAATTCGATAGAGTATACCTTTATTCATACAGTTGACCATCCGGACTGAAAAAGGGGTAAAATACCGTCGGACATATGTGAATTCAAATTTCAGTTTAACGAGCGTGAAAGGCCACAAGATCGTTCGACAATCTTTTCATTTTTAGAGGGTCTGAAAAGGGATTAAAAGGAGACCCATTATTTTTTTGGGAGTCCTGAGGGTGAGACAAAGAGTGAAAAAGACTCATGAAAATGAGGGTCAAACTCATATTCAGGAAATACTGTATGGACTCCCAAGCCTACAGTGTTTTTAGAAATGGCATGGACACCATAATACAACCAGGACCTACCTAGGGCATCCATGTTCTGGTAAGCTCTACCACCAAGTTGTGACACTTCTAGAGTAGATATGACGGTTCTGTGTCACAACCCGATGGGATCGATCCTATAGTAGAAGAAAAAGACAACGAGATGCAAAAGTTGGAGTGATAACCTAACCTATATGCTCAAGTTGATTTTTGAATTTTTTTATGGATCGTCAATATTTTCTCAAAACTCAAAAAAAATTGTCCCAATACCCGATCAAATGCCTCCCATGTAACTCTTGAATCACTCTAAATGGTTTTTGGTATAAAGAAACTAATAAGGGAGGCCAAAAAAGTGACAAAAAGAGGCCAAAAAGTCTATAAATAGAAGCTGGCAGCTCATTATCACCATTGTTGATTTGGAAATTGACTCTGGAGCCAAAAGACCCCCTTTGCCAAAGATAGTGATTCTGAGAGCTACAGTGGGTGAAACAAACTTCTGCTTGGACCAAGTAAGTATAAACTCCCTTATCTAGTTAATCAATACTTCAATTTCATTATTTAGTGTATTTTTTGGGTGGGCATCGACCTTGAAAAGGTCGTCCCTAGGTACACGCAGGTTGTCTTTAGACATGACGCGTGTACATTCAGGAAGAGTAAAGTCTACCCACGTGTACATGTGACTGTCACCTCTACAGCCCGTGTGTACCCCCCTTTTGTGATGAAAAAGCAAACTAAAAGGAAGTACTGATCCTCCTTTACCTTGTTGTGTTGGCAGGATGTATGTCCAGTGGAGGGAAAGGGAGCATGAAGCAATCAGTGAGTTGGTTGCTGCAGATTTGAATGTTGTGGCCGTGTTAATGCAATGTGGTTTACTCAAATTCTTTCTATGTCAATTTATGCACGTGCAACGAAGGCTACTGAATGCCTTGATTGATTACTGGCACCCTGATGCAGAGGCATTTATGCTAGAGTGGCAATCACTGGTGCCCACCACCGAGGATATCTACTTTCTGATTGGCCTCTCAAGGAGAGGGGAGCCAATCAACTTCCATACTTTTCCTGTGGGGCCGAGCAAGATTTCAGAATTGATAGTTGAGAATTGTGAGGCTGGGACCGAACGTGCGGGCTCCCAGGTACCCATTAGCAAGATTACTAACTTAGCGTTGCAGACTATATTGTTACTGATTGGGTGGATTACCAACTCAACAGTCGTGCATCAAGCTTCGTGCGCATATATGAATTGTGCTATCCAGTGCATGAATGCACAAATTTTTGACTGGAGTACCATACTGCTTGAGTGCATGAAGAGGCAATTGACAGATTGCCGATAACGGACACAGAGGAACTTCGGGTTCGGGACCATATTGTTTTCATTCTTTTTTGAGAGAGTTCTGAGTTTCAGTATTCATGTTGTAGTACAAGGACGTCAGGCCTCTTTCCCTGCAGTGTGTATATGGGCAGTATTACTGCCACAACAGGGTGGCGGAAGGACCGTTGAGTCCTTCGATGATGATTTCTTTGCTTGGTTTTCATGACAGATCCCTGTTATTGAGGACTACCCGTATGCAGGGATATATTTCTATAGAGATCCTGAGATACCCGTGCCTCTTGGTGAGGAGCGAGGGGAGATGGGTAAGTCTCCACCTTTGTAGTTTTTTTGTTTGCATATGTAATTTTTATGTCTTTTTGTTATATATATCATTTTTTTTTATGCCAGAGTATTTGATGGGTAAACGTTTGTTGCATGTAGATGTGGGACCTGTGTGACCTGCCGATTATGCATGGAACATGCATTGTCCATGGATAGAAGCTACGACTGCCACCGCTAGGGGAGAAAAAGTAGCAGGGAACCTCCCTGCTGGAGAGGCTGAGAGGGTCCTTAGGCGAATTGAGCGGAAATTTACTGCGCTCACTCACACAGTCCTGATGGCAGAGATAGAGGACCTGTCGCCATCCATGTAGCCTCATGTTGTGGGGGAACCTCGGACATGGGTCCGATTGTTTAGGCGTTTATCCCGTGCTGTGGATGATTATAACAAAGCCCATAGGCCCTGAACAGACTTAGACATTTTTATGTGCCACGAGCACCTACTTGTATATATTTTTTGAGGGCATAAGACCGGTGACTCGTTACTATTCCCATTCTTGAGGCGCTTGCATCCATCTATGTACTCTGGTTATTTTATGATGTTTATATATGGTTTTTATCTTTTTGTGTCTTATGGATTCTATGTGCAAAAATGTATTTACATGTTTATTTCCATGCTTTGTTATGTGTGGGCAAGATGCCAATCTAAAATTTGATTAGCTAGAGTATCTGTAATTTGGTTTAATCTCCTAGGAACATGAAAATATGTAATATAATCAAAGTTTCGTTCTAAGAGATGTACCCTAAGGAATCGTCATTGTAAAGTTGGATCATGAACCCGGTATACTCTGTTTAGATGCGACACAACCAATTGAGTGTCGAGATAGACCCGGAGATGAGAGATACCCAATGACAAGGCGTCATGAAGCAACTCAATAACTATGCTATACTTGGCGACATTATTTGTGGTGTCACCTAAGAATATACCTCTGGAAGATAAAAACTGACCATGTGGTGTAAATATTACCCAAGCTGCGGAGGCAAGCCTCCGTGTGTGTCGACTAGCACCGTCTGCATACCCAACAAACACCTCGAACTCACTTGACATCTTCCATATTGACGAAAGATAACATCAATGAAACGTCCATAACACTTTAAAAGAAACTTAAAAAGTAATAGTACAAAGACTATACATATGTTACAAAAGGTTACCCACAATGACCTATCTATGCCTAATACTTCTTAAGGTAGAGCCCATTTCTAGGCTCCACCAAAGCATTCCCTTCAAAATCAACCAAACGATAAGTGACCCTTTTTAATACCTCTTTGATAATGAAGGGTCCGAACCACATGGGTTTAAACTTTCCTGCCCCCAGGGGGTCCTTGTCTTGGTCATAGACCAGGACAAGGTCGCCTTCAGAGAAAATCCGAGGACGAACGGACCTATCATATTGACACTTGACCTTATGTTTGTGAGCCTTGTTGGCCAGGGCCGCATCGTGACGCTTCTCATCAAGCTACTCAAGGTATACTAACCGTTCTTCAAGTGGAGAAGTGTCTGGATATAACTGTACTGCCAATTTCAGAGATGGGATTTGACATTTGATGGGCAAGACTGCCTCCAGCTCGTAAACAAGTTGAAAAGGTGAGAAACCAGTTGCAGTCTTAACAGATGTTCGGTAAGCCCATAATGACAAGTATAACATCAAATTCAAATTTGACTTGGCTGAGTTGATAGTTTGTTGTAGAATCGTCTTAAGAGTTTTGTTTACAGTTTCCACCTGCCCATTGGCTTGGGGGTAGTAAGGTGATGAATGTTCCTGCCGTAACCCAAGCTTTGATGTTAATTCGGTCATCATTTGGTTCTGAAAGTGACTTCCATGGTCAGTGACAATCTCTCTCGGGACATTGAACCTTGCTATGATCTAGTTGAATAAGAAGAGAGTTGCAGTCTCTCCATCATCTTTAAACATTGGCATAGCTTTGACCCACTTAGTGAAGTAGTCGACAACTACGATGATATAGCGATGCCCCCTTGCTGACGGGGGGCTGCATGTAGTGTAATCAATCCCCCACTTAGTGAAGGGACCAACTGTGATGACGGGAAACATAGGATCTGGATGTGCCCTCATCTTCCAAGAGAAGATTTGGCACGGATGGCACTTCTTGACCGATTCGATACAATCTTTGATAAGTGTGGGCCAGCAGTAACCTGCTCGTAGAATATTTTGGGTTGTTTCCAACCCAGATAAATGACCACCACAAGCTCCAGTATGGAAATTGTTGATCACTATGATGGCCTCCTCATGAGTGAGACATCGACGCAAGATGCAGTCTACACCTCTCCGATACAACGTATCATCAAGTATGAGATAATTCTTAGCCTGATGGCGTATCCTCCGACGCTCGTAACGAGAAGCAGAGGTGGGGCACTTCAAAGTCTGGATATAGATAAGTATATCTCTGTACCAGGGGTCTGAAGATGCAATCAAAAACATATCCCCCCAGATAGGTGATTCCTCAGGCACAACGTCACCTCACTCAACCAGAAGTTCCGAAATAAGATCTGCGAAGACCAATGACTTCTTGGACTTTGTTGAAATGAAGTCTAAGTCAAATTCTTGGAGGATGACTATCCATCTACTGATTTTTCCGCATATAACTCATCATGTCAACATGTACTTGAATGGATTCATGACAACAATGACGGTGGTATTGCAAAATAGAACATAGTGACAGAACTGTTGAACAACATGAACTGCTGCCAACGCAAGTTTTTCGATATGAGAATAATTGAGTTCCAGTCCTACGAGGCCTCGGCTCAAGTAATAGATCACATATTCTGGAAACGAATCATCTTCCTGAACTAAAACCATGCCTATGGTTGACTATGTGACAGCCAGATATAATAAGAAATATTTGTTATAGTTAGGTGGTTGTAGTAGAGGTGTGGTTGTGAGGGCGTGTTTTAATGCGTCGAAAGAGCGTTGAGTGGCTTGGTCCCAGAAAAAAAGAATGTCTTTCTTTAGTAAACGCATAAATCCCTTGGTGATTTCAGCATAGTTGGCGATTAAGCATCGTAAGAAGTTCGCCTTGCCTTGTAGAATCTGAAGTTGTAAGATTGTACCTGGGGCAGGGATGATTTTAGGGGCTAAATTTCACCCATGGGCTAATTTTCCATGGTTTTTCCAAAAACAAGATTCGCTATTTTAAAAATGATTCACCCAAATTCCACAGGATAAAATTATTTTACCTTTAAAATCGCCAAAATTTTATAGAAACTATATAAAATACTCATAAATTTGAATATTTTTACAAAAATATCACCAAACATTTATAGTTGACATATGAAGGATTAGTAAGATTCGCCAAGGTTTCTAGATTTTAAAATAAATTTCCATCCTTAAAACATCCCCGACGTGGGGGGAGCAACTGGATTATTGCCTCCACCTTAAGAGGATTGAGAATGATCCCTGTTGTTGATACGATGAAACCTAACAAATGTCATGACGTTATGCAGAAGCTGCACTTGTTTGGATTCAAGTGAATCCTGAAGTAGTGACAACATTCAAAGATTAGTCTAAGGTGCATGGGATGATCCGTTCACTTGCGAGAGAGTGATGCTAAATCATCTAAATAGGCCTCGACTATATGTTTGAGGTCATGAAAAGAAAAAGACATGGCCCATTGGAATGTGGCTCCAACATTTTTAAGGCCAAAAGGCATCTTACGATATGAAAATGTAACCCACGGACAAATGAATGTCGTTTTGTGTTGGTCTTCAGGTTTGATTTGGATTTGATTATATCCTGAAAAACCATCCATGGACAAAAAGGATTCACAACTGGCACATTCATCAATGATCTGGTCAATGAATGGTGTTGGAAAATTATCTTTGGGACATGCCTTGTTGAAATCACAGAAATCGGTACATGCACGAATCGTGCCTTGTTTTTTATTGACCGGCACAGGGTTTGACACCCATTGAGTCAAATGGATAGGATAAATAAAACCTTCCTTTAGCAATTTCTCAACCTCAATCTTGATGGTTGTTGCTTTCTTAGGATTGACTGGATGAAGTTTCTGTCGAATAGGCTTGGCATCAGGATACGTTGTGATTTCATGTTCAACTATTTTTGGATCGATACCTGGCATTTCCTCATAAGACCAGGAGAAAACGTCGCCAAATTCTTTGAAAAGATCTGTGTAAATTTGAATCTCTTCGGGGGAGAAATCCGCTCCGATGAAGACATTCTCCATGACTCTAGGGTTTTGGGAGATGTTGATGGGTATAGTTTCAGCAATAGTCACCATATTGCCCTGAGCATAAATTTCCTGTGTAGCTAAGAGGTTAATAGGACATGGCTAATCTCCCATCATGGTAATGGTGAATTCTCCTGCTTCGATTCAGCTTAACTCTGGGAGAAAGTATGATCTGTAATGAAGATCTTCCCAAGGTTTGTTCGGACTAGTCATTACTTTGATTATTGCTTCGTCAGAAGGCAAGACTAAGTCTAACGAATCGATGTTAGCAAGAGAACCCTGAGCCCAAATAGGCTCTAGAAGTGGATCTAACTCTTGTGCGGGAGTCGGATCAGGGTTAGCTGAAGCTTTCTGGACTAAAGAGTATGCTACTTCAGTGGCCAACAAGGGCATGGACATGCCTGAGTGCCCTATCTCATTCATCGTGGCTGATGGGGAAGGAAGAATCCAAGGATCCTCAAAGTAAGTCGTGCGGAACGACGAAACTTGAAAAATCTCAACCTTATGGTGATTAGATATAAATTTGACATCGTCGTGAGGAGGTGGGTAATCGAAGGCACCCATCAAGGATGGGCACAAACCAACTCCTATGTTAATGACACCTGGTTGAAGATTATCTATCATTGGGACCATGGATGCCCCCAAAGCTGGGTCAGGTCTGGAGAAGGATAGTTGATCGATGGTCACTATCCGATCCTCGTGTGGAAAAAACAAGACTTGGAAAACGGTAGCAACCACAGCTTGCATAGCATCAGTCCAACTCTGTCCTAACAAGAGGTTATAGTCGAGGGGAGCATCGACTACCTCTACTTTGACACACACGGTTTTCCCTCCTAACTGCACATGGAAAGAAGGAACGATTCCATGTGGTCGGAAAGAACAACCGTCAAAAGCAGTGAGGAGAGTAGGTGATGGAGACAAAGCGGGTTGGCCAATGGCCTTCCAACATAATAACGACATAACACATGTCGAGGCGCCCTCGTTGACCACCGTGTGGAAGATATTCCATGTAAACATTTTCGTGGGATGAGCCACTACTATCTGAAATGCTATGTGGTAAGGCATACAAGGTTTTAAGTCGGTTGTATCTAACATGATGGTACCTAGATTACAAGTCTCAGTAGATCCCAAAGCGGTTAACAAGGATTTCCTCTGAGCAAGGCAACTTTGGAGGACCTCCAAAGCAGACATCGCATAAGGGGTTTGTGATAAATCCTCCACCACAGAGTAATTCTGGGCGGCCCTTGCGTTTGGGTTGTGAGAAGCTTTTTTAAATGCACCCTTTGGAATGTGTGTCATAGTTTCTCCCAACATCTTCTCAATCTGTAGAGGAAGAGATGGGAGGTCAACTTCTTTACCCTTCTTAGAAGCGCTTGGTTTACTATAGTCGTGCGCTCTAGTCATTATGAAAGCATCACCCCTAACCATATATACGTTTGCGGATGAGGGATTGTTTGGAGGAGGGAAGGTTTCTTGGCTGCCCCCTTCTGTGCTTGTAGAAGCTTGAGTTAAATTTTTCCCATGTTGAAAGGGATTAGTCAACACTGCCTGCTGTTGTTGTGTGACAAACGTTTGGGCCTCTGCAAGTCGAGGACAAAGATGGGTCAGGTGGTCTTTCACGCACAAGTTGCACGGATACCTCGCCTTCCATTTTTCCATGTTTTCCCTGCCAGCATTATCAGTGGGTTTTTTATCCCGTTTACCCTTCTTTCGTTGTTTTTTCTTCCCTTCAGGATGTTGGGGGGCCTTTGGGTTAGTCGACTGCACAAAGTGTACTTCCGATGTTTGGGTAGGGGGAGAAGCCAAAACAGTAGTTTGGTTGGATGCTGTGTGTTGTATGGATAACTGCTGCAACTGTTTTGTAAATTGCTCAACGGGCTTGGTTTGTCCTGAACCAATAATACCATCGGCATGTGATCCAACTCTCTGTCTAGTTTTATCTAGTATCGAACGTGGTGCATCTGGAAAGATGTTGTATAATAAACCAGACTGAGAATAGATGAGCTCAAACTGTTGAGCCCTCATGATGGCATCTTCTTCGGAGAAAACTCTGGAAGTCATGACGTCTTTGGATAACTGTGGGACCAAAGACTTAAGGAACCACTCAAGCAGGAATGTTGGTGGGACGGGTACTTTGATTAGACTCTTTCGACATCTCCATTCTCGGATATGATCAGAGATATGGTCCGATGTTGTCTGTTCGAAATTGGTGAGCAGCTCTGTGCCAACATCGTATCTCACAGGTAACTGGAAATGGTTAAGGAAGGCCATCGCCAGTTCGCCAAAAGAAGAGTATCTTGAGTGATCGATCTCGATGTACCATTTTGCAGCACTCCCGATAAGAGTACGTTGAAACAATCGCAACTGTAAGGAGTCATCTTTCAATGAGTTAGATGAACACCAAAGATGGAAGGTAGTCACATGATCACCTGGATATTCATTAGGCATGGCCTCGAACTTTGGAATGTCCGAAGGAAAATTCATTGGCATAGGAGGCCAATGTGGATCGTGACAAATAGGATCATTTAACAACCTTTTCAAATCTGGAAAGTGTAACGTCACCAGGAATGGTAGTTTGGGTTGCTGCTGATAACCTGGGAAAAAGGGTCCTGGAGTTTGACTGGCACTAGGTTTCCAAGAAAAAATTGGTTGCTGGCCCAGATTCTGGTAGAAACCATGGCCTTGACCAACATAAGGATTTTTCATCTGTGGAGACATCATTGGTTGATTTCCCATAAAGGACATAGAGTGGTGGGCATGCATCGTGTTCGAAGGACTTTGGGAAGGATTACCCTATGCCGGTCCTGATGGGAGAGGCATAGTAATCTGTCAAGGGTTCCATTGACTGTGGAAAGAATTACCCCAGAACGACATTCCAGAGGAGTGAACGGATCCTTGTCCTGAGTTCCAAGGTCCTGCTATATGTGCCCCCTGCATAGGAATAATACCCTGCGTAGGAGTAGATTGTCCAAAAATGGGATTGCCCCTAGACAGGAAAGTGGTTGATGAGAAAGTGTTGTTACCAAACGTCCCGTTCCAAGAAAATGGTGTCGAACTGACCGACATACTGTGCGCAGGTGTTCCTTGACTCCCTGCTCCAAATAAACTAGTGTGTGTAGGCTGCCCAGCGGACGGATGATGCGGTCCACCAAGTGAAGGGGACGAAGGAGGAATATGACCTCCTGCGCAAGGAAAAGTGTTAAAAGGGATAGGAGTGCCCCAAAGTTGACCTTGCAGAGGAGCGTTAGAGATCCCTGCCCCCAGAACCAAAGTCTATAAAGTGGATTAGGTTAGTGCAGGACTTGTACCCGAACTAGGCATACCGTATGAGAATGGAGGGCCTGTCGCACTAGGTGTGAAGGGGTTTGTGGACGCCGCCATAGATGGGTTCGTTCCACTATGCGACGTAGTTGTGGATGAGACCATGGTGGCCCAGACTGACAACGGTAAGTTAGGAGATGATTCTCCTGTGGTAGCAA
Organism: Picea engelmannii; assembly: GCA_009831015.1. Classification (NCBI taxonomy): domain Eukaryota; kingdom Viridiplantae; phylum Streptophyta; class Pinopsida; order Pinales; family Pinaceae; genus Picea; species Picea engelmannii. The sequence goes on from ML810645.1 coordinate 193,795, forward strand.
CTGTGGTGGGAATGGAAGAATTCCCAGAAGAAGTAACAACGTTTGTTTCCATAGTTGTGTGAGGCACTGACTGGCGTTCATGAAATTGGATCGGTACAATAAACGGTGCAAAAACATCAGTGGTTGGGGTTTCAACAGAGCCAATATTAGCGGTTGATTCCTCCGAGAGTTGTTCGGGCACAAAGGTTTGTAACCCGGTCGCTTCAAAAGACCCTTGTTGGTCTAGCTTCCGCCTTAATGGTGGCGGGGGTGGCTCCAGTGTAACCGACAGTAGGCCAAGAAGCCTTCGTGACCGGTGGAGCTCGGGATCCTCCACTATGTGAGAAGATCCAAGACACACTAAGGTATTCTACATGTTCAAAAGTAACACACACTAAAAAGAAGCCCCTAAGAGATAAGACAAGCAATCACTAAACTATTTGGAAGAACAGTTACAACAACCAACACTAGAGCAACTTACCGGTGCAAGTGAAACTCGAATACGGAAGAACCCTCCAGGTATACTCTACAAAGAGTGGCCCGATGTCTGTCCTAGGTACCGTGGTATACCCCCGCAGTCACCCGTGTATGACCCTAAAAATATTGGCAACTAGGTTGCCAGCACGCGAACAGTCACCAGGCGGGTACAGTCGAAAGTCGGGTAGACCACAATGAGCAGGGTATCAATCTTGAAACCTGTCAAGGGTATCAAGAGAAAATGGTCTAGAAGACAACTGAGGACCTCGAATGGATTCGAGACCCATGAAGCCCCGTGGAAAATGCAAACGATGAAATCCCAAAACAAGCCCTCGATATGTGTTCTCCACTACGATTGGTCCGACTTTGGAGGGGTTATCTCCGCTACCTTTCCGCACACGACCTCGTGTTTATCCCCTGTGTTAGAGGGGGGTCCCGGATAACTTCCAAAAAAATAGACTTAGACACTCCCTATCGCAGACTCTAATGTTTGGTTTTGAATGGCCTTGGAGAGTTTCCTCTCCAACCTAATCCAAGGCCCTAGTCCTGAACTACTTTGTGAACTCTACAAACAAAAAGTCTAGTAGATTTTAAATTAGTGTTGCTTTTATGGATTTTTCTTACGTCAAGGGGTATGAGGGTGAAACTGATGATGTGTAAAGACGAAAGCAAAAATGAATAAAAAAAGATGGAAACAAAAGACTTTTACTAAATGCAAAATTTCAACAACTTTTCACAAAGAAAGATTTCTTTTTCTTTTTAATTTTTCTAAGATTTTATACAGCAAACTTAAAGGAATTTCGCTCGACTATGAGCTAATTATGCTCTAAATGCACTGCAAAAACTTACGAAACAAAATACTTCTCCCTAGTTAATGATGCAGAAACGCACTCTTCAACCAAAGAAGAAAATGAAAAGAGTTTTATTTTATTTTATTTAAGTGCTAGTAAAGCAACAAAGGGAAAATACCGACAAGCACAAAACCAAGAAAAAAAAATTATGGCTTAAAGCGCAGATCACAAAGAATCAGAGTAAAGAATCACACAATGGCAATAAAAAACAAAAAACAAAGACTCTCACGCTTGTCTAAA